>JAGXJF010003194.1:0-289095 GCA_019208055.1 Stipa capillata | reverse complement strand
TTAAATCATTTGACACTTGCAAATCTTGTCTGAAAGGAAGATGACTAAAAATCCGTTTATAGGCCAAAGTTGAACGGACGACTAACTTTTTGGAAATTATACATAATGATGTATGAAGTACGATATGTGTAGCCATGTATGGTGGATTCCTCTACTTCATAAACTTTCACCGATGATTTGAGTGGATATATATGGATATATCTATTTGATGAGAAAGAAGTATGAAATATTTGAAAAGGTTCAAAATTCAGCGTGAAGTAGAAAATCATCGTAACGAGAAAATCAAATGTCTATGATTGGATTGTAGAGGAGAATATTTGAGTTACGAGTTTAGCGAACATCTGAAGAGTTATGGAATTGTTCCACAAGTTGCGCATCCCGGAACGCTATAGAGTGATGGAGTGTCCGAGAGATGTAATCAAACCTTGTTAGACATGGTTAGATCGATGATGTAATTAAATAAAACTGCCGTTATATTTTTGTGGATTATGCTTTAAGAGACTACCGCTTTTACACTGAATAGAGTGCCATCATAATCCGTTGAAATGACACCATATGAGTTATGGCATGGGTAGGAACCCAAATTGTCTTTTCTTAAATTTTGGTATGCATAGCATATGTAAAGTGTTTACAACCAAAATCGGATTAAAGATTCTTCAAAGGTTATCCCAAAGAAACTTTTGGGTATTTCTCCTATCACCGAACTGAAGACAAAAGTGTTTGTCACAAAAGGTGGATTTCACGAGAAAGTGTTTCTTGTGAAAAGGTGAGTGGGAGGACAGTGCAGCTCGGCAAGATTGGAGAATCTTTGTCATTAGGTCAGAGTAGCGCAACACCGGAAGTTGTTCTGGAGTTTCCTATTATGACTGAAATGGAAGCCACTACATGTGTTGTAGAGACTTCGGTCGAGATTGCAACTGAACCGCGTAGGTTAAGCAGACTTTGTACTAAACCAGCGTGTGGTTTGAGGATGAAGTATTGTTGTTGTGACAACGATGGATCTGCAACTTACAAGGAAGCAAATGATGGGCCCTGACTCCACTGAATGGCTGGACGCCATAAATTCCGTGATAGAGTCCATGTGTAAAAATCAAGTTTGGAACTTGGTAGACTCTCCGGAAGGCATGAAGCCTATCGGACGTAAATGGATCTATAAAATAGACAGACGTGGATGTGTCCATCCATTAAAAGGCTCGACTTATCGCAAAGTGTTTTCGACTAAGTTCAAATAGTTGACTACGATGAGATTGGATCTCCCGTAGCGATACTTAAGTCTGTAAGGATTATTCTAGCAATCACTGCATATTTCAATTAAGAGATATGGCAGCTGGATGTCAAAACTAAGTTCCTTAACAGGAAGCTAACCGAGGATGTATGTGAGATACAACCAAGGGTTTTGTCGATCCAGAGAATGCTAGAAAGGATATGCAAACTTCAGCGTTCTATTTGAGGACTGAAGCAAGCATCACGGAGTTGGAATTTTCACTTGATGAAATTGTCAAAAGAGTTTGGTTTCATCAAGGACGGTGAAGATGCTTGTATATTTACAAGAAAGTAAGTGGGAGCGCTAAGACATATTTCTAATACTTTATGTAGACGACATATAGTTGATTGGAAATTATGTGTCTTTTCTTGATACGGTTGAGATTTCATTAAAATTAGATTTTGATGAAAGACTTAGGCTAAACAGCATATTGGGCATCAAAATCTATGGAGATAGATTGAGGCACCGAATATGGTTAAGCCAAAGTGCATAGATGAGATATTGAGTTGGTTCAGTATGGAAACGCCAAGAAAGGGTTCTTGTCGCATGGAAGAGGTTGATGCAAGATTCAGTGTTTTACAAACACTTGATGAGCTAAACGCATGAGCAATTTTTTTTAATCATGTACGCCATGCTATGCACACAAACCAGATATATCGTATGCTCTGAGTGTTACGAGCATATACCAGAATGATCACATGTTGATCTTTGAACAATACTATGAATATCCTTAAGTACTTTGGAAGAACTAAGGATATGTTTTGTATGCAGAGGTGACAAACGGTCCATTGTAAGGTGTTACATCGGTGCTAGTTTGTTACAGATACAAACAATTTCTCTCAATTAGGCTATGTGTTTAATAAAAGGTGGCACAATGGGCTGGAAGGAGGTTCCATGCTGGATTTGGATGAATTCCAAAGTTAAACATTTTGATGGATTCCACAAACGAAGGCTGAGTATATTGTTGTTTTAACAACGACAAAGGAGGATGTTTGAGTCAACAAGTTCGTTATCGAACTTGGTGTAGTTCCAAGTGAGCCAGTACTATGAAGCTCTATTGTGCGACAATGGTGGCAACATAATTCAGGACGAGGAATTAAGGTCCCACCAAGTGACCAAACATATACAATGCCAACTCATTCGATAATGAGTGATGCGTGGAGACGCAAAAGATTTGCAAATACATGGACCTGAACATGTCAGATCCATTGATAAAGTTTACCACATGCAAAGCATATGAATAACACCGGAATGCCATAGGTGTTAAGTGCTTACTTATTGACTAGATTATTGACTCTAGTGCAAGTGGGAGACTGTTGGAAATATGCCCTAGAGGCAATAATAAATTGTTATTATCATATTTCTTGTTCATGATAAATGTTTATTCTCCATGCTATAATTGTATTAACCGGAAACATAATACATGTGTGGTTTTATAAACAACACCGTGTCCCTAGCAATGCCTCTATCTGGCTAGCTCGTTGATTAAATGATGGTTAAGGTTTCCTAATCATGGACATGTGATGTCGGTTAATAACGGGGTCATGTCATTAGGAGAATGACATGATGGACAGACCCAAATTAAGTTAGGCAATTCGATCGCGTCACAAAGTTCATATTGCATAGCTTTCCATTGTTAAATGTTCCGATCTTAGACCATGAGATAATGCCACTCCCTGGTACCGGAAGAATGCTTTGGGGGCATCAACCGTCACGCCGTAACAGGGTGATCATAAAGGTGTCTTTCAGGTATTTCGGAAAGTACTTGTTGGGTTGCATGTATCGAGAGTGGGATTTGTCCATCCATGTGACAGAGAGATATACTCTGGGCCCACTCGGTAAAGCACATTCTGTATCGCTTGCAAGCACGTGACTAAAGAGTTGGTCACAGAGGATGTGGCATTACGGAACGAGTAAAGAGTACTTGCCGGTAACGAGATTGAACTAGGTATGGTGATACCGACGATCGAATCTCAGGCAAGTAAACTATCGCGAGACAAAGGGAATGGAATATTCGACATCGTGGTTCAAACCGATAAAGATCTTCGTTGAATGCGTGGGAGTCATTATGGACATCCAGGTCCCGCTATTGATTATTGATCGGAGAGGTGTCTCGCTCATGTCCACATATTCCCGAACCCGTAGGGTCACACACTTAAGGTTCGTTGACGCTAGGGTATAAAATGAGATATTAATATGGTGAGACCGAAATTTTGTTCGGAGTCTCGGATGGGATCCAGGACGTCACGAGGAGCTCCGGAATGGTCCGGAGATAAAGATTCATATATGGGAAAGTATTTTTAGGGTTCCGGAAAAGTTCGGGATTTTTTCGGTATCGTACCGGGAAGGTTTTAGAAGGTTCCGGGGGGTCCCCGGGTGGGGCCCACTTGTCCCAGAGGGGTCCACATGGACCGGGGTAGTGGCACGCTGGCCCACATGGGCCAGGCACCCAGCCCCAAGGGCCCATGCGGCTGCCCCCCAAGGGATAAGATCAAATCCCTTAAAAATAGGAGATAAGATCGAAAGGGGAGGCTTTACTTGGGGGAGGGTACTGTTCACGCGCGTACTGTTCACGCGTGTACTGTTCATGGGTACTATTCCTCCTCCTCCAAGTTTCCTCCTCTATATAAAGGAGGGGAGGGGCAGCCCTCCGGAGAGATCCATCCCAGCCGCCGCCTCCCTCTCTCCCATCTCCTCTCTCTCGTGCGCAGCGCTTGGCGAAGCCCTGTCCGCGGAGAAACCCCACCACCTCCACCACCATGCCGTCGTGCTACCGGAGTTGATCTCATCTACCTCATCTTCCGCCTTGCTGGATCAAGAAGGAGGTGACGTCTTCGAGCCGTACGTGTGCACATCTCGGAGGTGCCGTTCGTGCGGTGCTTGATCGGTTTGGATCACGAAGGGAACGTGATCGCGAAGAAAGTACAACTACGCCAACCACGTTCATTAGAACGTTTCCGCTCGTGTTCTACAAGGGTATGTAGATCTAATCTTCTCGTTACATGCATCTTCCTAGATTAGATCTTGGCTTTTGTTCGCTCTCTCGTAGGAAATTTTTTTTGTTTTCTATGCTGCGAATCCCATCAGTTTTGTCGTGCTTGCGTTTTTTAGAAAGAAATACAGGATGAAGCACAGAATCCAACCTCAATACAAGATCCCATGTCTTGTTCATCACCGGATGCATCTTCTACTGCTGAACGCACTACGGTCCCTACTACACGTGAAACAAACCTCCATGGTAATAATGAAGGTATCCATCTCCAGATTTCACATGCTATTGATAATTTTCCTAATGAGTTAAATGCATCTTGTGTTGAGTTGAATGAACTACCCTTGTCCACTAGACATGCTATTTTAGAGCAACCTAGAGTGGAACCGCTTATCACTCTGCCTTTACCACAAGTTGAGAATGTTGTTTGTAAAGAATTACGTAATGCTCCTTGTGATAAGGAAGACTTGTGTCATAATACTTCACTTATATCCATGCCACAACTAGATGATGAACATGCTACTTGTGTTTTAGAATCACATGTTAGAGCTCAAATTAGTGTTCCAGGTGCTGAAATTATTATTAGCCCTCATGAGAAATTGATTAAACATGCTGAAATTGTTTCCCAAGAATCACATGATACTTTTTCTGGAACCAATGCATTACTTGCTGATTTGAGCTTGCCATGTAATCAAATCATTGAATTACATGCTGATATATGTGCGCCATGTAAATCTCATGTTAATCTTGACATGCCTATGCAATTGTCACACGCTCTAATGAAAGTTTCTAAACTTGTAAGTTTACCTTCGTGGAATTCCATCTATACTCCATGCTATCAAATTAATGTGATTGGAGAATACAGTGTAGATTGTGGAATTTTAGTACATAGCTTTTGTATCACCCGTGCTGAAATTATTGATAAACTTACTCGTTCTAACGATGGTCATTTGCAATTGTTTATCTCGTCAACTTTGCAATGCGAGAATTTCATTCAAAGATTTATGTTACATGCTGTGACACATTTTTGTGTTCCTCCACATCCAAAAATTCAACATGGTAGTGATAATCTTTTCATTTCTTTAAATGTGCATTCGCATCATTGTCGTTGGCACATGTTTGAACAATATTATAATGAATGCTTCCATTATACTTACAAAGCTAGTTGCAATACTTATTGTCAAGATAGTATGAATAAGTTCATGATTCCATTTGCTACCACTCTTCATAAAGACAAGTTCTTCAATTATATTTACAAATTTAGTTGCACAAATGATTCGATTTATAAGAATGTTGTGCCACTCTACATGTTTCTGAAATCTACCCAGGTGTATCACAGTTTTAATTATGGTTTTCATATAATTGCTAACCTTGAAGAGCTAACCATGATTGATAGATACATATATGTTGCATACACGCTTTCTTTGCTCTTTGATGGTTTTCAGATTATGCAAAGCCGAGGACGGCTTTATTTACAAGCAGGGGAGGATGATGAGGACATGACTTCCATGGATACACCCGCTGCCACCTCTACTACCACTACTTCAACTACGTCCGCTATAACGAACAAAAGGAGATTTGTGAAGATCGTGAAGAACAATCGAGGATTCAAGTTCAAGCTCTCGGGAGGAGGAAGGAATGAAGTTCATGTGTCAATGAAGATGTCCCCACATGAATTGGTGTTGTACAAGTAGTCTTCCCACGTCACCTTTGGTCCAAGGAGAGCTAGAGATAGAGTCCCACAAGATCTGGACTCTTATTCGGATTGCTGAGATAGTCCTGACTTAAAACGTCTATATCTTAAGCATACGGACTCCGATTTGGGTGATCTTAGACTTTTTGGAAAGCTTATCTCATGCTCTTTCCAACCTGTCCAACCCCATCTCCGAATTCTTTATGAGCCGACTGAAACAGCCAAAACAATTCGAGACTGTCTCTGAAACAGATCTCATCTTCTATTTATATACCCTTATGTTTCACCCTTTAGTTTTGGATTTCATTGAGTTGTTTAGCTACTGCTACAATATTGCATCTACAAGTCGTGTAGGACTACCGCCTTGTTTAGATCTCCAGTGGAATCCCACACTTTGTTCTTCTAGCTCTTGTGCCAATTCTATACTCGCAATTTCAGATTGTAATCCTAGTTCTTGCTGGTTCTTCGGTTGCTTGCAGGAACTCGAACTTTGTTGTTCAGGTTGATCGCTCCTACGGCAAGGTCAATAACCATCGGAGGTTGGTTTAGCGATGCTAAGGCGTATCGTCGCGTACGGTATAGTCGGATCGTCAAGGTCAAACTCCACCAAATCGATAGTTACCTTCGTCTCATCGAAAGATCGGGCCACCGTCTCATCAGGTGTGGACTACCTAGGGTTTTCGAGAGCATCGAGGGAGAACAAGGGGAAACTAGGTTACAGAGTTCCCACTTGCTCGGAGAAATCGAGCTAGAGTTCTGGGGATTAAGCGTATATGTGGTTGTTATGTGATGTAAAGGAACACGGAGGCCGAGGTGGGTTGGGGTTGGTGCCACTGATATACACATATATACGCGTAGGGTTGGCAACAAAAACAAACGGAGAGTGTCGAGGACACCGGGAAGTGGATAGACATTGCTGGGAGAGGGAAAAGGGTGGCAAGGTCTAGGGTTAGGGTTAAGAGTGCTCTTAAGCGATGAGTGACCATGTACGCAGGTATGGTTTGGAAAAGACTACGGTTACGAAGTTACGAGAGTCAAGGGGAAAAGGGCAGTACATGGAATTACCAATCTGCTAGTGAGATGAGGGAACCAGATAAAGATTTCAAGCTGCATTATTCCTTATGATTTGGCACATACAACTTTCCAGAAAAAAATTAGTTGGGTTTACTTAAGTTAACATTATTAGCACAAAAGTTTTTGTAAATCCTAATCTTCGGGTTATTAGAAATCAGGGCGTTATAGAAGGTCGCTACACGATCGTCGAAACTACTCGCCCTAGGTCATTCTGGTTAGCCATGGAGGATGGTCAAGTCATCAACAATTCCTGGAACATCGACCAATTCCGGAAGTTCTATGTGTAAATATTCGCGGTAACGTACGCATAGAGCCGTCAGCACTTCCCAGAACGATACCTCCCTTCCTCTGCACTACCAGCACCCGTCTGACGGGATCATAAGGATGAGCCTCACCAGGTACCTCTACCTAGCACAAGCACTTGTACAAGTTGACGTGGAGTCGACAAGGCAACAAGGTACTCCGGAAGAGCCTGTGGTCAACGAGAAGACTTGGATGATAGCTTAGTTTTCTTTCTTTCAAGCTACACACAAACACTCAGTGAAATGAAATTTTTATTCTTAACTACCTATCAGAAGTGTTCCTTTCCCGATAGGCAGTTGGGTGCTGCACAAGTACAACGGGGTTGAAAATTTTCCGATAACATGTTTTATGGAGCACTCGAAAAGCTTAGTACCTGCGAAGGGAAGGAAGTTCGAGCTCTAACCTCGCGGGAAGGAAGAAGATCCCTTATCGTGTAGGCGAGTGACAGAGGATCCCTGAACCCTCCAATTGACCTTGACCTAAGGCCTGATTAACCGAACTCCCCGACTAGTGGCAGAGTCTTCTGACTCAGACCAAGGAGAAGTCGGAAGGTACAAAGTACGATATGTTTGAAGAAACTGCTCAACACCTAGTAAACCGATAAGGCCTTCCGACTAGCTATCGCAAGGAATAGCCAGACAACGTGACACTAAGACAGCTTATTGACCACGAAGCACATACGTGCCTACGTCTTTCTCCCTACAAAGAGGAAGAATTCTAAACTACGGTCTCGAATAGGACAGAGGGAGGTCCCTTATCATGTCTACGAGTGACTGAGGGTCCCAGTACCCTCCATTCGACCTAGACCTAAGGCCTGACTAACCAAACACCCCAACTAATAGCAAAGTCTTTCGACTCGGGTCAAAGGAAAAAGGCTAGAAAGCACTAAGTGTCCAACGTTCTTGATAAGTCCTTAGTGCTAGGTTCCCGATATGTTCTAATTCTAAATTAACGAAATATGCACATACAACACAGATATTAACCAAAAGCATTTGAAATCTTTTGTGCAGGAGGTTCTACACTCCAAGTCTTTCAGCGAGAGCATTCACGGCATCATACATAGCCGCAACAAGCCTCTCAGTCTCCCCCACCTCCGCTCCTGGCAGCTCATCAAAGAGGGCACTAACATCCACCTCTGGGTGATGGGCCTTCAGCAAGGCCAGAGCTATCGACAACGAGTCTCTGACTCCTTGCCAGATTCGTGAACTGATGTCGGTGTCCACCGTCGGCTTCAAGCAAAAAAGAGACACCACTAGCTTGGCTAGTCAGAGTTCATGGTTCTCAGATGGATAAACCTTGACCCCGACCTCCGACAAAGCCTCTCGAGCAGCTCCATGGTGCGAATAAGTTTGCTCTCAAGATCGGACGCTCTAGGTTCCACTCAGGATAAAAATGATCGGGCCTCCGACAACTCGCTGGTCAGTTGGGCCCTCTCTAGCTCCAGTTGATCCCTCTCATGCTCCAGTTATGCCACCGTAAACTTCTCCATCTCCAACACCACGCCAGACTCGGCCAAGCAACCCTTCAGCCTCTGAACGTCCAACTGATTGGGGGGGTCGCCCGAGATAGAGCAAGCTGAAGTAGCAAGGTTAGTTTCAATGAAAAGAAAATTAATGAATCCATATCTCTTTGCACCTGTTACCTCTAGCAGAGGGCTGACGTGCTTGGCCAAGTCGAGGCCACCCTCAACAAGAGTCACCAGCTCCGGCGGTAAAGACAAAGAAGGTCCCCCCGTCACCGAGACCGGGGGAGTTGCCACCGCGGGAGCAGGAGCTCTGACCCCCAGGACCAAAGGCTGATCTGACATCGCGGCCCGCTCAGACCCCGTGGTTGGATCAGTGGCAGCTGTGGCGGCCACCCACGTTGACTGATCAGTCTGTTCCGCTGGATCAACAACTTGGGGTGAAGGGAGGATCATCCTGCAAGCAACAACTGCGTCAAAAAATACTATCACCAACTTGGGAAAAGGTTTTTTCAAGAAGATCGCTTGCCTCGGCCGCTTCCACTGAAGTGGAGCCTCAAGCTCCAAGGGGCTCGGCCCTCTCTTGGAAGGGGTCAGCTGAGGTGTTAGCTCCAAAGTATCTGACTCACCCAAAGGATTTTGTACATCCAGATTTGCAATCTCGTCATTGCCCTCAGAGGATAGTCCCATCTCCTTGACATCTAGGATGTGCACACCCCGGCCAGCGCACTATGGAGAGCACTCGAGTACTGGTAAAATCAATCTAGCTCCACTCAAAAGAATATAGAGACCAGGGAGGAAAAATGTAAGACTTACAATAGGAACATCTGGCGATCCTTGCAAGACAACCTAGGAATTGACACTGGCACTTATCAGCAGCCCGCCTGCGGTGCTTTTCCAAAAAGGATCTTCGTCTTGAGTTATGCGACCGAACAAAGAAGAATTGCAAAAAGAAAAGCACTCATAGTTAGAAGGCCTCTACCCCAAGTACCAGAAACCTTAAGGTATGGAAGGCATCTGTCTTGTCTCCCCAAATGGAGCGTGGATCGTTCAAAGATTGCCAAGCGCCCAAGACTCTGGAGCGCAAAGGACTTATGCCTCGCTTGACGAAGTCTTCGGTGACGTCCCAGACGTCAAACCTTGGTCTTTTAGATCAATGATCTCATCAACTAAGGACCGAAGTCGAGGACACAGCTCTGTCTCTTCCGACCATTCCTCGGTTTGGTTCGGCACGGCTCCATGGAACTTCATACCTCCGGTGATGTGGGACTGGTAGTAGAACCACTTCTTTCGCCAGCCCGACCACAAACTTCTACTAGGGAAGTCAATGTACTCCTCCGACTTGCCTTCTCGAACCCGGAAGTCGGTACTTCCAAAACCCGACTCGATGTCCTCATTAAATTATGGAAATAATGAAAGAGATCGACGGTGGGGTGAATTCCGAGATAAGATTCGCACAAATGCACGAAGAGACTTAGCATTACAATCGAATTGAGGTTGAAATGAACAAGTTCTACTCCGTAGAATCAAAGTACGGCAAGGAAGAAATCGGAGGGAGGAAAGAAAAAACCACACTCAAAGAAGTCTACGAAGATTACGATCCACACAGGATCAAGTGCTGGAGACATTTGATCACTGGCGGATCAAAGCTCTAATCCATGAAGTGATTGGAGTCTACCCAGACCCTTCAAATCCTCCAGGTATTTGAGGGTGATCTCCACCTTCACCCCAATGTCCTTCTCAGGTGAAGACAATCTCCTCTTAACAAGCTTCTTCTTGCGCATCCTTCTGAATGCGAGAGCAAGAAGGCGAAGAGCGCAAAGTGCAAGCAAGATGAGGAAGACAAAATGTTTGGAAAGCAAGAGTCTGAACATGGTGAAAACCCCTAGGTCCCTCAGACGCCCTATAAAGGTGAAAAACCACGAAATCCCAACTATCCGTGCAACGGATCCGATGGTGACCAAGGCCACGATCTCCGGTTCCCATCCCATCATAGTTAATGCGCATAGTAACTTTATCCGCATGAGTAGCCATTTGCACAAGAATGAGGAGTAGCAAGCATACGTCCCTGACGAATGCACCACAAGTTTCTCACGTCATCATAGCAGTTGCAGAAAAAGAGGGAAAGATTCTCACCACCACGTGAAATCTCCTCTACGACAGTTCAAATTTTGGAAAAACCCGCTGGTTGAGATAAGCATGACCGAAAAGTCACAGACATGAGCCAAGCGTCCGTTGAACTTCTCAAAGCCCCTACTCGGATGAAGGCATATTCGGGAGCTTCTTAAGCTATTCAGAGACTGCTTAATTCCCAACTAGGAGAACTGAACGATTGGATGCCTGAGTGGATGACTTATCCTACTCAAGGGTTCTTACGACCACTCAGGAGAGTGTCTGTTCAGAATGCTATTCCCGACTAGGTTGATTCCTTTGATGCATCTTGGTCTTATTTCACGTACTGATGGGGGGCTTGACAATGAGTAGTGTATAACTACTGTATACGATGATAGTATCTATATACAAATACACAATGACTTAGGGATATCCTACTTATCCAAGAAGATGTGTACCTCGGAGAGGGGCTCTAAGTCTATAATGAAACTACCCGTGGGTATTCGGGACTCCTTAAACTAGTTAGTCAATCCTGATGTTTAAGGATGATGGAATCCTACTCGGAGACAAGTCCCTATCTCATACGATATGGTATTACCCCCTATAAAAGGATCCCAAGGGCCTTCGGAGAAGACATCTGAAGTTTAATCTACTACGATCTCAAGTTCAATCAACCTCCGAGTAAGTAGAACAGAAGATCAGCCTCAACAACCACCTCCGACTAGTTGTAGATCCCATCTAGGACTAGACACACCCCCTTGTACCTTGTCTCGTGATCAATATAAACCAACAGGACATAGAATTGTTATCCTGAGGGAGGCACAAACCTATATAAATCTTGTCGCCAATGGCCCAGTTTATGATCAGCTTTCGGATACGATCCCTTTCTCTCTTCCTCCACGTATTACGTAAGATTGGCAGTTTATCGATCGTCGTAGTAAGCAATCTATCTCCATGGATGATGTTTTTTCTATCCTCTTATCAAAGATTTGTTAAAGAAAACTCGCATAGAAAGTCATGGTGAAGGTGAAGGCCTTGTTGGTTACGTGGGAGGTCTTTACAGCGTGATCATGGTAGTGATGATACTGCTGCTAGCAGCAGTAAAAGGAGATCAAAATCCCGTTCAAGTAAGAAAGGATGTCTGATGCATCTATTGCAAGGAGTGGGGCCATATAAACTGGCATTATCCTAGGGTGAAGAGTAAAAGGGACAAGCAAAAATGATGGCAGCAAGGGTGAGAATTCTTCCTACACTAATGTGGCGGTTGCAAATGAAGATGACAGCTCTGGTGATTTACTTGTGGTTAGTGCAGATTGTTCATTAGTTGGATAGTGTGCTTATAGTACTTCAACTGATTGTGACATGAGTTTCAGCGCTGGTTGGGTTCTTGATTCGCCTTGCTCTTACCATATATGTCCGCACGCAGAGTGATTTGCTACTTATGAGTCATTGAATGGTGGTTAGGTTTCCATGATCAATGATACAAAGTGTAGATTTGTTGGTATTGACATAGTCAGATTTAGAATGTTTGATGGTATGGTTTGTACACTCATAGATGTTCGTCACATGGTTGGGCTGAAGAAGAACTTGATCTCATTCAAGGCACTTGATCGGAAGGGCTATAGTTTGTGACTCATAGCTATCAGATGAAAGTCTTCAAGAGCTCCTTATGTGTGATGAAGTCTCTTGCTACTCCAGATATAGATGATCTGTATTTCTTGCATGGTAACTTGCTTATTGGGTCAGCTTCAGTGGCTTCTAGTTCCCAGATGGATGATGACACCATGACTAGTTTGTGTCACATGAGATTTGGGCACATATCAGTTTGTGTCACATGAGATTTGGGCACATATCAGAGCATGGTATGACAGAATTGAGCCATCATGGTCTGTTGGGTAGTTAAAGGACAGACACTTTGCAGTTCTATGAGCATTGCATTTTTGGGAAGCAAACTCGTTTGAGCAGGTTTATGCACACAATGAGGATCATTCTTGAATATGTGCCTAATAATTTGTGGGGTGAGGCACTAGTTACTTCTATTGGAGGTGCAAAATATTTGCTTACCTTCATTGATGACTTTAGCAGGAAGATTTGGGTCTATATCTTAAAGTCTAATGATGAGACATTTGTTCGTTTCCATTAGTGGAAAGCTATGGTGGAAACACAGACAGAAAGGAAGGTCAAAATTTTGAGATTGGACAATGGCATAGAGCTCCGCTCGAGAGAGTTTGAAATATTTTGTCGAGACGATGACATTACTCAACAATACACCATAGTTGGTACTCTACAACAGAATGGAGTAGTGAAATGTATGAATAGGACATTGTTAGAGAGGACACATTGCATGCTCTCTCATGTAGAGTTACCATAGTCTTTGGGCATAGGCAATTACTACAACATGCTATTTAGTCAACCGCTCACCATCAATAGCTTCTGAGTGCAAGACATCAAAGGAGGTGTGGACTTGGCAATCCACCTCTGTATGACAAGTTGAGGATATTTGATTGTTCCATGGTTATGGTGATGGAGTTAAGGGGAATCGTTTGTGGTGTAAACATGCAAACCTCAAAGGTGATCATTAGAAGAAATGTGACCTTTGATGAAATGGCAATCGTTACTCTAGCTTGTCGATAGTCGAGAGAGGCTTCTACTTCGAGTGGAGCTTATAAAGGTGGTTCTTCAGAGGCAGAGTAGGTAGCACAGAGGGTAAGATTTGAGATGAAGACTCTAGTGACCAAGTAAACCACAGTTGAGAGTCAGCAACAACGGCCGCCGCCATTGTTGTAAGAGTTTGCAAGTAGTGTTCAGAGTGACCTAGATCAAGTAGAGCATGAGTCAAATGTAGCTGATAGTTAATCAAAAGATATAGTTTCAGGTGGAGCTTCAGAGGATTCATATTCTCCTATAGCATGTCGTCTGTACAGACAGATAAGAGAACCACAACGTAAGATTGGGTCACACCAGTTGCAAGAGGAAGGTGTACAACTGCTTTTGCTTTGACAGCTGATGAGGATATTATTCATGATGAGCCTAGCAGTTATTGTGAGGCAATTAGCAGTTCTCAGGCAACTAGTTGGGTCTAGGCTATGACAGAGGAGATGAAATCACTACAGAAGAATCATACGTGGGACTTGGTTTTGCCGCCTAAAGGGCATAAGATTGTTGGTTGCAAATAGGTGTCAAGCTCAAAGAGGCTTCTACGGAGGTTGATACTCAAAGCTACAAAGCTAGATTGGTGGCGAAGGGCTTCAGTTAGAAAGAAGGGATAGAGTGCCATGAGGTATTCTCTCCAGTTGTGAAGCTTACTTCAATTTGTACTCTGTTAGCTTTGGTTGCTCTTTTGACTTGGAATTAGAGAAAATGGATGTGAAGACAATTTTTCTTCATGGAGATATTGAAGAGGAGATCTTTATGGCATAACCAAAGGGTTTTGTGGCTGAAGGAAAAGAAAACCATGTTTGTTTGCTCAAGAAGTCATTGCATGGCTTAACAGTCCCAAAGGCAATGGTACCACAAGTTTAATACTTATGTTAGTAGCCATGGATTTGACAGAAGCTCATATGATTCTTGTGTGTTTCAGAGTGTACTTGCAGATGACTGAAAGGTGTATATGTTGCTTTATGTTGATGACATCCTTATTGCAAGAAAGAGTCGTTCTACTATTGACAAGGTGAAGGCCATACTCATAGTGAGTTTGAGATGAAGGATTTGGGTGCAGCCAAGAGATTGTTGGGTATGGACATTCGTTGTGATAGGTCACTAGTTAGACTTTGGCTCTCACAAAGTGAGTATATTAAGAAAGTTTTGCATCGATTTCACATGCCACAAGCGAAGCCAATTTCTACTCCTTTGACAGCATATTTTGGATTGTCTACTTCATTAGGGCCATGAGATAAAGAGGAGGAAGAGTACACGTCCAAAGTTCCTTATACTTGTGCAGCTGACAGTTTAATGTATGCAATAGTTTGCATATGTCCTGATATTTCTCATGCAGTTAGTGTGATGAGCTATTTCATGTCAAAGACAAGTAAAGAACACTGGAAGACAGTGTAGTGGATTCTCAGTTGCCTTTATAGGTTATGCAGATTCTGATTTTGTTGGGGACTTGATGAGGGGCGCTCCTTCACCGATTATGTGTTTCAGCTTTGTGGGTCTTGTGTTAGCTAGAAGACAACCTTACTGGCTACAATTGCATTATCAACCATAGAAGTTGAGCTTATGTCTTTGACTAAGGCGTTAAAGGAGGCAACTTGGTTGCATGGTTTTCTTGGTGATTTGGACATTGGGTAAGTTGATCGTGTTGTCTTTTGTGATAGTCAAAGTGCAATCCACCTTGCAAAAGATGAAAAGTTTCATGAGAGAGCCAAAGATATTGATGTGCGCAACTTCTTTATTAGGCTTCATGTGAAAAAGAAGGTCTGTATGTTGAGAAGGTTGGCACAAAAAATGACACAACTAATATGTTAACCAATATGGTCCCAAAAACCAAGTTTGAGCATTGCTTGGACTTGGTTGGTGTTCCTCCTTGCCCGACCTAGCTCCTTGTGGAGCGTTGGAAGTGGTGAGTTTGTCACTAGTTGTTTTTCATTTGAAAATGAAGCATTTGGTGATTAGACTTTTGTCATTAAGAATTTTGATGTGTTTGCTCTATGGTTCAATTAGCGCTGAGTGGAGAATACTGAGAATGTACAGCTCATAATCTCACCATTTGGACTCCGGTTTAGTCAATACATCATGTAAAATATTATTTCTATGTACAGTAGGCTGAAATAGGAGTTATTTTGGATGTCTGGCAAGCTAAGGGATTTTCTAAAAAAGGTCATTCTAAGTCTTTGAGCTGTACGAATTTGAGCGAGAGAGAGTTCAATTCTTATGTTATTGAGAGAGCTAGTGTTAGGAGAAAGTGATCCACCAAATCTGCCTAATTTAGTGAAAGTAAATTGGGGATTTGGAACCTCTCCATGTTGTTGGTTTCTATCTTATACTTGCTTTATCTCTATAGTGGAAGATTGCTCATTGCCGTCCGTTGTTTTCCCCCGCAAGGGGTTTCCACGTAAATCCTTATGTCTCCCATTGATTCAATATTCTCTTTTTCATGTATGTTGATTGGTTCATGAGCTTGTTTACCATCATTTGTTTAAATTTGGTGCTATTTAGTTGAGTTGACACTTGAGATATGGTATACATACGTTGATGATTATGTTAGAGTATTGATGTTTTAGTGAGTTATTTTTGTAAGTATATTATTTCTGAAATAGACTGGACAATTTATTAGTTGTAGATTGATATATGATACTGTTTTGATACATGTATATATGGTATTTATTAATTATTTATGAAAAATTAGCTCGCTGATTTTGTCGCTTATTGTTATCCGCTCCATGCTCACAGTCAGGAGCTACATTTCTATGTTATTGGTACCTGCTATTAATCCGAGGCTCCGATGCATCCTTCTCCTGGTCACTAATCCTCTCTTTTTGTGCAACAACGCTTCGTGCGTAATTAATTGACTTTCGCTGCTGCCCTGAATCTTGATACCATGCTTCTGGCTGCAGCGACTACTTGCTTACGACTTACGAGTTACAAATTTCAAGGCAATTGAACGGCGCTGATATTAATCCAGATTGTGTACCTTTACTGTCAAGATAAATTTTCTGTTTGAGTGTTCATCCCATTTTATTACGTCACTAATGAGGTAACGAGAACGGGAAAATGGAAGAACGCAGCAGACAAAAGCCATTTCTTTGGAATCTCCTCTCCCTCCTTTTTAAAATGAGCCCGTTACGGCTCTCGGAATTCAGAAACGGCCAACCCCGTCATTTTCTGCAACAGTTGTGCTGCACCGCGATTTCGTCCTTAGCAGAGGTCGGTATTGACTGTATTGCAGTGACTGCAAACAAGAGTCGCAGCTGGAGTTCAGGAGCTGGTCGTGCGTTTTACACAGCCACAGTTCAGTTTCTCTCTCGCTCTCCTTTTCAGCTGTGAAGTTCCATAACATTGTTGACTGAGAATTCGATGAATCTTCGTTCTAGGCCTATGAAAGCAAATACATCAACCAACTCAGCATTCTTCGAGTGTGAGAACACAACTCGCACTCTTCGACTGTGATGATACCGTCATCTTTTGTAACAGGAAGGAAATTCAGAGCACTCCCAAAACCAACCCAATCTCATAGGCTGACACGATCTTGTTTGTGGTTGGGAGTTGGAACAACCGGAGAATTAACTACCGTTTCCTAATAACCAATTTTAAATGTTTCAGAGGACCGACAATTAACAAGTACAAGCAATCACGTATGTATGATACACATTTTTTAAATATGTATTACATAGAATATATACACATATACGTGAAAAAAAAGACCATGTATTAAATATATGTTAAAAATGTAAACATTAATTCTTTTTAAAAAATAATCAGGTATTCAAATTGAATTTAGGAAGTACTTAGAGGACAATAAGTATAATTAGGAGGTAATAGGTATATAAAGGGAGAATCTAATATTTATCCACAACCGGAGGATTATGACATAAAATTAAAAGTTTTTGGATGAATTAAATTAAAATAGTTTCATTTTAACTCATATTTTTTTATATTAAAATATAGATAAGATATAGATATAAGCAATACAACCACGTGGAAAACGGTAGAGAGGAGTCCGCCGTAAAATGGGCGCACATTTCCGATTCCGCCCCGCGGCCACCCACCTGGTGCGAGCTCTTACCCCCAAACCAACGGAATTGCCGCCGTCGTCTCGTCAGAACCGGCAAAGACGCCAAACCCGCCGTGTCCCGCTCCCTCCTCACCTCGGCCACCCAGCCAGCCAGTTGCCCCACACACAACCCACTCGCTCGCTCGCTCCGCCCCTTCCAAACCCCAAAATCCCTCACCCATCCCGCCCGCCCGCCCGCTCCAACCGACCCCAATTCCCCCAACGCGACAACGAACGCCTCACCACACGCGCGGAGCGCTCGCGCGGCACGGCCCGCGCCTATGCACGGGCGGCGCCGGGCGCCCACCACGACGACGACGCGGCGGCACCCGCGCCGCTCGCGCCTTCCATGAGGAGGAGCAGCGACGGCGGCCACCCCTGAGAAGTCCGCGAAGTCACGCGACAAGGAGAGCCGCACGAGGCGGCCGCGCGCGGACGGGGGGATGCGCATCGTGGTGCCGCTGCAGGGGGTGGTGCAGGGCCGCGGCGGGCTGGTGCTCGGCTCCCTCATCCCCTGCGCGCTCTTCTACTTCTTCCAGCTCTACATCAAGCGCAACCGTCCGCCGCCGTCGGCTCCCGGATCCCCCGCCGCCGCGGGCTCCAGCCCCAGCGCCGCGGTCTCCCCAATCCACCGCTCACTCTCGCGCGGTCTCCTCTCCCCGCGCGCGCTCCCGGCCCTCTCCGCCCGCGGCGCCGTCGTCCGCGCTGGGGACGAGGACTCCCTCTACTACGCCGGCCTCCGCCGGTGCGCCGGCGACCCGTACCACCCGGTTTCCAACCCCGCCGGCATCATCCAGCTCGGCCTCGCCGAGAAACCACGTAACTAACGCACCTCCTTCCTTCCGGTGTTGTTCTCGAAACCAATAGAGATAGATTATTGACATGACTGTGGCGTTGCAGTTATCGCTGGATTTGGTGGGGAGATGGATGGAGGAGCACGCGGAGGCGGCGCTGACGAAGGGGATGACGGGGACGAGGAGGAGAGGGACCTCACCATCAGGGGACTCGCCACGTACCAGCCATACGACGGGATACTTGCCTTGAAGATGGTAAACCAACGGAATCAACCCTTGATTTCTTCCATCCATAAAAACATCCAATTCTGTCAGCTGTGGCAATGGCCAAAAATAAATGGTGCTGGACTCCCCCTGATTCCTCCATCGATAAAAACAGCCACTTTAAGGACTCGCCCTCTTCTCATTCTTACGAAGATTTGTTCTTTTTAGTTTTTTTCTGTGGAAAATGCTTTCTTTGGCATTAGTACTAGTAGTATTACTGTTTTGATTTGGTAGACGTGGTCCTAGGCAGTTAGCACAGTTTTGGATCAGCTGAATCGAACAACAGTCTCCATATTATTGAACCCACAAATAATTGTACCAATTCCAATGGACTTCTTTGTGGTTTAGCCTAAAGTGAAATATGATTGTTGACATGCCGCCGTGTAGTTTGTTTCCTGTGTCTTTCGAATTTTGTGGCCATATATATGCTATCTGTAAGACTGTCACACATAAATGCCAAAGAGTCGCCATCTCATGTCTGTTTGTTCTTGGTTGTCAATTTAGTTATGAGGGCTGCAACTGTGTCATCTGTCAAATATTGGCTGTAGCGGAAAGACATCGTCGTCTTGATCAGCTTTTTCCTAAAACATCAATGATTTTCAAGAGTTTCACTTCCATGCTCACTGTGTCTTTCACTTCTCTCAATCTGTGTGAATTTGAATTAGGATTGTATGACATACCATACTGCTAGATGGATCGCACTTTGCAGTTTGATGGTAGATGATACGCTGCTAAAACAGTGTATATCCAAACTGATGTTGATGAATATAATGGCACTGTCTATTGGAGCTACTTCTCTTTTGGCTCATTTCTGTTTTTCCAGTAAAAATTTTCCATCCAAATCATTGAAGTAATCTAGTCAAGCTGTTTTGAATTGTGGTGCTTTGATGAAACTGGACTCCCTACCTCATTTTGGTGGTATTATTTCAAGATTAATGCTGGGATGATAGCGTACTGAAAAAAGCAATATCATGCTGGTAATCTAGTGAAAAAGAAAACTTTATATATGATCAGGCTTGAAAATGAATTTAATTATTGTCTATACCATTGACCTACCGGAATGTTTTCTCAAGTACATGCAGTAGTGCAGTCACTAAATCTGAAGCAGAGCAGCATATGCTAATGTGAAGTTGTGAACATTGCAAGATCTGTACTGTATCTTGCTTATGATTTTTGTTTGCCATGTCATGCGCTTCATGCTCTGTTATAAAAAAAGAAGTCCAAAATCTGCATATCCTGTTATACCCTCAATATTTCTCCAGATGAACTTTGCAAAACCAATTTAGTGATGAGTTTCTTGGGGGCAACTGTCATGGAGTTGGAGAAATTACACTGAGATGTCATTCTGCTTGTTTCTTTTCCACATATTGTATGGTGTTTCTTGTCCTATATTAGCTAAATATTTGGTCATGAAGTTAGGTAAAAGAAGCTCCAAATCTTTTTTTTTAATGTCGTTTGAATATGGTGCCAGATAATCAAACTACTTTCCATGACTTTACACCATTTTTTTTATGAGGTAAATTTCCCAGTATGACCTATTTGATTTCACTTTCAGGCTCTTGCTGGATTTATGAGGCAAATCATGCAAGAGTCTGTATCCTTTGATCCATCACAAATGGTGATAACATCTGGTGCGACTCCTGCAATGGAAATACTGAGCTTCTGTCTTGCTGATCCAGGAAATGCATTTCTTGTTCCATCACCATACTACCCCTGGGTATGTTTATCTTTCCTGTTCTCCAGGTGCATTATACACATGGTTTGGTCTTCGGAGTGAAGTACTGACCTTTGTCACTATTTCTGCAGGTGGGACAGGGACATAAAATGGCGAACTGGTATTGAGTTGATACCTGTTCCTTGCCGCAGCACCGACAACTTTAACATTAGTATCACTGCTCTAGAAATAGCCTACAACCAGGCAAAGAAGCGAGGAGTAAGGGTTCGTGGGGTCTCATATCTAACCCTTCCAACCTACAGGTAGCTTTGTGCCCAAGCAAACACTGTGCGATCTTCTAGAGTTTGCTACAGAGAAGAATATACACCTAATTTCTGATGAAGTATTTGCTGGCTCAACATTTGGAAGTGGTGAATTTGTCAGTGTGGCAGAGGTTGTGGATGAGCTAGAAGACTTTGATAGAGGCAGGGTTCACATAATATATGGACTCTCAAAAGACCTATCTCTTGCGGGTTTTCGAGTTGGAGTGATATATTCCTATAATGAAAGCATTGTGGTAGCAGCTGCTAAGATTGCTAGATTCTCATCTGTGTCAACTCCGACACAACACCTGCTTGTGCCATGCTTTCAGACCAAAAGTTCATTTCGAATTACCTGAAAATAATAGAGAAAGACTGCGGAAGGCATACCATTGTTCATTGACGCTTTGCAACAGGTGGGCATCGAGTGCTTCAAGAGCAGTGGAGGATTCTATGTGTGGGCAGACATGAGTAAGTTCATCCGGTCTTACAGCGAGAAAGGAGAGCGCAAGCTTTGGGATAGGCTGTTGGAGGAGGCAAAGGTCAATGTTACCCCAGGCTCATCTTGCCATTGCATTGAGCCTGGATGGTTTAGGTGTTGTTTCACAACATTGAGTGAGCAGGAGGTTCCTGTAGTGGTGGAAAGGCTCAGGAGGGTTATGGATAGCCACAAATCAAACCGTTTGAAACACCAATGTCTCCTTGTTTGCTTGTAGGGCATCAAAATAACTGCTCTACCAGGTGCTCCGTAGAGAATGCAGGGGCACACAGGAAAAAATGACATAACCCAATCTGTTTTGATGAGAGGAATTCTGCCTTCGTTTTTATGATGGGAAGTTGGGAAATGACGGTAGAAGCAGTTGCACGTCCTTGATTGGAGGACTGATGATGGGGATCTTGAGAAAATGTTCATATTGGCCATGTCTTCTGTTCCTGGTGAATCCCCTCGCTGCAGCTCTTCGGAAGGTTATTGATGGTTGATCTCATCTGCTTCTCCTGTAGGCGCCTAAGACTGTAAATTTCCCTTCCGGTGATAGGCTGGGCCTGCCTTGTGTTAGTTCACCCATTCAATCTTTTATCTCCCCCTTTTTTCTTTTGGTAATTTTGTTCTTTGGTGACATAAGTTTGTGTTAAGGAATCGAGGTTTTTGTCATCTGTAAAGTTTCCTGCGTGCAACAGGGTTTTGGACGCAGCGTATCATGTTCTCATCAAAGGTATTTATTTTATGGGTTCATTTGTTACCGTTTGGACAGTCAACAAACAGTCAAAGGGAAAAAAAAAGGAAGGATGCATGAAAATTCTTTTACTTGTGAACAGATATATAGCCATCGATTTCCAATATTGATTCTCCTTACAGGTTGATTACCGATTGTGACATTGCCACCAGGAAAGCTCCATGAGACTGATTTGCTGAATATGACCATTGTTTGTTTGGAACGTGTTCAGGTCTCGTTTGGACATTGTGCTTCTTTATTTCCTGTGAGAATTGAAGTGTTCCCTATAAAAGTCCTGCGTTCCAAACGCCTCTACTGCGAGAATTTAACCTTCTCATGCAGATAATAATCCTACTGAGTAGCCGCCAGGTAATTTTTCTAGGCCATCTTGTAGGATTGGTGGAGTATCAGCTATGGCTAATCTGGTTTGAAGGCTGGTGACTGACCGCACAAGCTGTTCAAATTCAAATTTATGAAACTCGAAAAAGGAGAAAAAACAACCCGTTCTTTCTCCGTTACATCTGAAAGAGATTCGAATTCTGTTTCCAGAAAAGGAAAGATATTTGAATCCTGTTTAGGAAATACCGTAGAAAATATACTCGAATGCGCTGCGTCACGCTCGCCCCCCTTTCATTTTCCGGCAAGCGCTCCCCTTCCTCTGCTTTTCCTTCCTCTCCGGCGACGAAGACAACAATAGACCTCGTCGGAGTCCTTGTAGGACAGGTTAAGGGCAAGGGGAGCGGCGAGATACCAGTTGTGGCAGTTCCAGTAGGACGGAGCGGCGTCGATTGGCAAGAGTCAGCGAGCAGGTTAATGCTGGAGGTGGAGTTGATGCTAGGAGATGGGGAAGAAGGGCGGACACGACGGCAGTGTACTGGACTGCGGCGGGAGAAGAGGGGGGGTGGCGTAGCGTGTGCTCTCCGTCAGGCAAACAGGCGCACGGGCGCTCGCTAGTTGCGTCCTGGATTTAGTGGCTGTTTGGTTTAACTTTTGGGGGGGGCTTTCCCTGAGAAAAGCTAAAGCCAAACCAAAGGACCAGCTTTCGGGCCGGCTGTACCAAACAGCCCAGCTGCGGCCCTGTGAAAATTCGGCCACGCGCGGAAGCTCCCCAACCCCAGCTTCCCGCAGTGGCACTCTCGCCCGCCCCGAAATTGCCCCTCAATTTCAAGACAATTACACGGAAATGCCCTTTCCCCTTTCTTCTGAACCCTAGCTCCACCCGCACGCCTCCACCGCCCCTCCACGAGCAGAGCCTCCCCCGCTGCGTGCCTCTCCCGCCGCCCCTCCACCACCGCTCGTCTCCCCCGCCGCGCGCCTCCACCGCCGCTCCACCCGCATGCCTCCACCACACGCTCGTCTCCCCCGCCGCTCCACTCCGCCGCACGCGCGAACCTCGCTCCTGCGCCCTCCGACCGCGGCCTCCCCGTCCCCGCCGGATCCCCGCCCCGCCTCCGACTGCGGCCTCGTCGTCCCCACCGAATCCCCGCCGACCCCGCCAACCGCCTTCGTCCCCGTCTGGATCCGGCGACCCCGTTCGGATCCGGCGACCCCGCCGTCCCCTCCCCGCCGTCGTCCACAGCGACGACCGACGGCTCCAGCACCGTCCCCGCCGTCCCCTCCTCCGCGGCCTCCCTCGGACAGCCCCTCCCCCGCCTCTACGCCCGCCGCTCCGACCGGCGCACCTCCCGCCAGCGGCCGTCCTCCACTGGCCCTCCTGCCTCCCGCCGGTGGCCCCCTTCTGGACATCCTCCGCCACCCGCCGCCCCTCCCGGCCCCTACCTCCGGCCACTGCCCCTCCCGGGCCTCTTTTTTCTCTTAATTTTTTATTTATATTTGTATGTATTATGTTCTGTAACTTCGAATTGAAGCTAGATACTGTTATGAGAAATTGAGATTAGATGCATAATTTCTTCTTCTCTCCATGAATCTTCTCCATGAAATTGAGATTAGATGCATAATCTTCTCCATGAATTGTGTACCTAGCTCTGACAGTTGTGATGTAAACTTGTCTACGACGAGATATTGATTCATATATGAATATAAAGGATTACAGTTCATAGGTAATCTTCATTTTTTGGAGAAAGAAGAATGGGTCGAGAACACTACAGCACACTCGAAATTCGAAAATGGGATGCTTTTGTTTGTCTGGCATCTCATGGAATTTCACCCAAACAGCTCCAACAATTGCTTTCATTTATTGGAAGATAACTGCAACGATATTTTCTTGAAGAGAGAGAGAAAGAGAGAGAAAAGAGAGACGAGAGAGAGAAAGAAGAGAGAGAAAATTAATAATGTAATTTGAATTTTACTTATGTTAAATATAATTTTTTATCTTTTTTGATTTTTCTGTATTTTTAAAATTTGCTGATTTTTTTTGACTTTTTTTGAATTTTTCATTTTTTGAATTTTTCTGTTTTTTCCTATTTTTTTGAATTTTTCTCATTTTTCTGATATTTTTTGAATTTTTCTGATGTTTTTGAATTTTCCTTTTTCAGATTTTTTTAGGGTTTTCATGAAATTTTATTCACAAAATTATAAAATATACTCTCACAACTCTATGGGCATTTTAGATATTTTCTTATACAACAGCCAACAGCCACAGCCCAACCAAACACGCACTTAGACATACTCATGTGCCAATAGTCACAGCCACTTCTCCAAACAGCCAGGCAACAGTCGCTTTTGCAACAGTCACAGCCCAACCAAAAACGGCCTTATTTGCGATGGTCGTAAATAGAGGATTCTCTTTTTAATTGGCGGCCCAGCCCAACCAACGATCCCCCAACGCGCAGACCGCCTTCCAGACTCGTCTCTCCTTTTCGGCCGACTCGTCTCTCCGGCTCGCCGCCGCTCTCGCCGCTGCCGTCGTCGTCCCTTCCGCTCCGTCGCGACGCCATGGTAAGCCCCCAGATCTCCACCGCTTCCTCGCTATCCCTCTAGTCTCTCACCCACCCGAAGAACCCCACTCGTGCTAACCGAATCCAATCGATGCCGCAGTCGGTGACGCTGCACACAAACCTGGGGGACATCAAGTGCGAGGTGTTCTGCGACCAGGTGCCGAGGACGGCGGAGAACTTCCTGGCGCTGTGCGCGAGCGGCTATTACGACGGCACCGTCTTCCACCGCAACATCAAGGGCTTCATGGTCCAGGGCGGTGACCCCACCGGCACCGGCAAGGGCGGCGCCTCCATCTGGGGCGGCAAGTTCGCCGACGAGTTCCGCGAGTCGCTCAAGCACAACGCCAGGGGGATCATGTCGATGGCCAACAGCGGGCCCAACACCAATGGCAGCCAGTCTTCATCACCTACGCCAAGCAGCCGCACCTCAACGGCCACTACACCGTCTTCGCCAAGGTTATCCACGGCTTCGAGGTGCTCGACCTCATGGAGAAGACGCCCACGGGGCCCGGGGGACCGCCCGCTTGCGGAGATCAGGCTCAACCGCGTCACCATCCACGCCAACCCTCTCGCCGGATAGGGCAAGTCCTTGGCTGGTGATTGCTCATGCCTTTATTGCTCTCTTATGCTTGCTCTTGTAGGAGGTGGGCTAATTTGTGAACTGAAACCCTCTGCTTCTGTAATCTGCGCTATGCATCTCATGTTACCTGAATCTTGCCTGCAAGAACATGCTAGTACACTGTTGTAGTAAGTTAGTAACTGATATTGCAAGTGTTCGGTTAAATGATTACTGGCTTGTGATTTTCATGTTTCTATTAGTCGAATTCTTCCTGGGAGAAGTTTTATTGCAACAACATGGCACACCTCAGTGTTTGCTTAATTTAAGTGCTTTGCTGTCTGCAGACTCGGCATTCTGAATTGTGATGGGAATAATTTCTACAACCTAAGTCTTGCTTGGAACAGGAGAATCCCTAGGAATTTAGGATGATTACATAGTTTCATGCAAATTCCTATGAAATTTTGTGATTCAAACGGACCTGGAAACAGAGAAGGTTTAATGTGTAATAATGGTGGAGTGTCCCTGTAACTTTCTTGCGGACCTGGAAACAGAGAAGGTTTTAATGTGTAATAATGGTGGAGTGTCCTGTAACTTTCTTGCGGACTGTTTTGGGAACTCTTTTTTTTTCCAAGCAAACAAAATGTCGCCATAAATAAAACAGCTTCAAATCCAACCGCACCCAATGGTGAAAGAGCATGGAGGCAAAACTGATGGAGTAGAGCAGTTTCTTAACAAAATCTCTTTATCCAACCTAGACTAACGGTGGAGTTAGAGATATGCGGATGAGAGACGCATGGGAATCTAAACTTGCCTTGAAGATTAAACATTTCATTCATGTGTCTCACATGTAGAGATCGAATACAGTCGGCCGAGCAACTGGCTAAACACATTTGGCAAATTGGCAACCCAAAACTTAGGTGTAACATTCTGATCAAAATACTAAATTAATAAAATCCATATGAACCCAGAATATAAGTACTGTGTGGTTATTGCAGATGTTTGTGTGCTAGGAAAATATGGATTAATCAAGGAAAGAATATTGACTGGCTGTTCTAATAATCTAGCTATCATTTTAATTTGTGCATGCATAATTGGGCTTGAAACAATTTTTTTATTGAAAAATAATTGGGCTTACCATGGTGAAACAGAAACATTGGTGAAATAAATATGAAACTTAAACTAATTTTGGTACATTTAAAGTTTGACCATGGTAACCTTTAGAGAAGATATGAATAACAAGTTTACTAGCTACAAACTGCAAAGAAGACATCCGGATTCCACACATCTGCATTCCTCAAATATCATCTAGCGTTCCATCCTGCACGCCTTCCTCAAATGCCATACTGCATTCCATAGTATTCCAATCTGCAAGTTGCGTTCCTGAAATCTCATACTGCATTCCAACATGCAAGGTTTTACCAGGAGCTATCTTTAGACTGGAAATGTTGGACCAGAAGTCTTTTGCAGGAACCTGTAAAGGTTATTATTGATAGCGAAGCGCTTGAAGCAGTTTTGCCCAGTGGTCATCTTCAGAATAGTCCTTCCAAGCATGAAGGATGATCCATTTGTGAAAGCTGAATCCATCAACACGATTGCGCCACGATTCTCAGCTATTTCCTTGAGGGATGCAATGACTGATGAACAAATTCATCACCTCCATGCTGTGGTTGTCCATATAGCCATATTGGACTATGCACCTGTAAGCACCGACGGGCTCTAGTTTGTCTGTGAGGAAGCGCTCTTCAGGAAGAACAGATCTCACCGGAAGAATCCTCACAGTGACAAACACCATCGTTTCACGGATGGAACCCATATGCTGAACATAATGGCGGACAATTGGTGGGATGCCATTCATTAAGTCTGTGCAAAAGATGCATATTCCAGGTACCCACCTGCTCATCATTATGATTTTAACGAACTCGTGACTATCCATCAAGTTGGCTGCTCATATTCACTATTCTTGCTTGTTCCATAAGTCCCAGAAAGTGTAATTATAAGGAAAAATGCAGTAATCGCAAATGAAACCCAGCCACCTCGTAAAATCTTGTTTAGAAGTGAGGTCATGTACAGGCCTTCGATGGAAAAGTTGACAGCCAAAAATAAACCAATGAATGCAATGTGAACTTGCCAGATTATAGCCATCACCACTGTAATTAGGGTTGTTGTAAAAAGTATAACCCAGATCACTTTTATGCTTGAAACCAAAAGAAAGAACTTCCAATCAGATGACAACTAATGCATGTCAATTCTGTGTTATTGCCATTGCATCAATCCAAATGGAGAAGTGTTTCCATCTAGTTTCTAGCACAACAATATTGGTTTTCTAGTAACATGTAAATTCCATCAGGCTAACCATTCCTTCTCGACAAACCACTAATTTTATTTTTGTACAGTACCCAACTGTGCTTTACGTACCAAACTAGCTGAAGACTCACACAATAGCGCGACATGTCTTGACCCGTCCTGCATAGGAGCGACGCATGCAAGGAAGAACTCAATATATTGGGTTTTTATCCTTCTTGTTGAATGAGGTGGTGGGGTTGCTGTTTGTAAGGATCCATTGCGAGCCATTCAAGTAGAGTATGAGGGTCAAACGAAAAGAACCAACTTCTCTTTTGTAAAATAATAATAGACTGGCCTTGAGGAGGTTAAGTGCAATGCAGATATAACTGAAACTCAGTGTTATACAATTGGCTAAGGAGCTTACATAGTTAAATAGTAAAGAAGCACAGATACTTGAGTAAATTCTGCAACAGACCTGCTTATTCCATGAGCGAAATATTACATACAATGTATCCTTCAAGTTTTCGGTACCGAAAAGATGACACCTGCCGGCACCAAACCTATTAACTGGTGAAGATAAAGTTCAAAACCAATAGAAGGAGAGATTTACAGTTATTTTTTCTGTCCTCTTGGAGGTACTGTTAGTCTTTAGTTTTCAGTTAAGTAATATAGCAAGCACAAAAAATAAAGTGCAGAATATGGGGCTTCTTTTTAGGACCAATATATGCTAAATTGCTGAGTAATAGATAAAAATTACATATATAGCACATCTGCGAGTAATTACATTGGCTTTAATCAGCTTGTAATTTTTTTCTCGATAATTGAATATGAGTAAAACAGAGCTATTAACCTTACTTCATATGTCTACATATACAACCTTTGATAAATTAGCAGCACATTGGGGTTGCACTACAAAGTGAAGTAACTACTGTGTCATTATAGAGTGCAGAAACCATATATATGTTTATATATGCATCCTGTTATCATGAAAACATTGAAGCTCTTTTCCTTGCTGAGCATGCTTTAAGGCTATGCTCGCAGGATGCAGAGTATAATACAATAATTGTATCTCTTGAATTTAATGAAGTCAACATCAATCTTTGGTGAGTTCAATTAACAGCAGTAGTTGACCGCCGTATTTGAGGCATATCTTGGAGCAGATGGAATCCATGAAATTGAAGTCTCCAATTCTGGTAACGAACGCACAAGATTCACTTGCAGTCCAGTGCAGCATGGATGCCGCTTGCTATGCTATCATTTTTCATTCATAACAATCCAATAGTCAAAAGTATGCTAAGCATTGAAAGAAAATGTCTGTCTTTCCGTCCAGAGAAACAATCCGTGCAAAATATATTTTTGATTACTTGTCTGTATCAGCAATCATATGTCAAACTTCACTAATTGACTAGCTAAAAATCGATTCAAGGGAAGGTTGTTCTAATTGTATTCATGCATGTGACATGACTACTTTCCTTAGGAAAAAGAATGGCCCAATCAAAATAATCCTAACTACTATCTGAAGATCATCTACTCCATCACAACCTTGTATGATTAATTTGGATAAGATGTATAGAATGTATATCTGAAAATGGAGGTAGTCTATTTTTTATGAATGTAAAGATCAACCAAAAGGCACAAATTATTGGAGAGATTAAGTATTGTATTACCTTCCAACTTAATCACCGAATTTGTATGCATGATTATCAAAATAGAAAGCTAAGGCTAACATGCAACCTGAAGTCCGATCATCCAAAACAAAAAGGGAAGTTTGGGTTATGATTTTAGTAGGGGATCAAATAGATCGAGTCCAACTAATACTTTTTCTCTGTTTTCTGCTCCCCTTCCTCTTTTTCTTCCTTACGAAAAAAATTATGTTTAGCTGCTTCTCCTCAAACCTGAAGATTAAATACTGTCAGCTAGTGCTCTCTTTTTTTTCCAATCTTTGTTCTCTTCTTTCCCTTTCTTTTCTTCCCTTATGTGTCCTCCTGGCTTCACGGCAGCAGTAGAACATGGTGTTATACGGCTGACCTGTGGCGGCCAAATCAATGGGCAACATACAGAGGAGGCGAGCACCGCAGCAGTTTGCAGATCACTTGCTTGGCCATGCCATAGATGCAGAGCGTGGTATCAAACTCTCAGCGAAAAAAAATGAAACTCACCTATCCGTAGTGGTTTCTGTGATATCCCCTCCTTGATGTGTATCTCCTTTCCTTTGCTCTCTTAATCCCCTCCTTGTCTAAGAAATTTTAGTACGACAGAATGCTCTATTTTGCATCTTTTGTGAATTGCATAACATTAAGTGGCAGTGTCAGATAGGGAAATCTCAATGCAATGGAGGGAGATGAATACATCAATGAAATGGAAGGCAATGAATACACACTAGGATCCTAAAGAAGGTGCATGGATTTGGGGGGAAAATACATTGTCCAACTAGGAAGAGGCAAGTCCTAAAAAATCAATCTTACTGATTGATCTTGCTTCTCTTCAAACTCATCAAGAAGTAAAAGGGTATATTAAATACACATGCATAACAAAGAAATAAGAAAAATGATTATGTAATATAACAGGTTAAGAGATCCCGCAAAACCAAATAAAATAAAACCAAATAAAGTGAATCAAGAGCTTCTTTATCCTACAACTCAATAAGACTTTGATAGCATTAGAGAAAACCAAAGCATAGTTTCCTGCAATGTCATCTCCAAACTAAATAGGATTGAAACCAAGCATGATGTCACTATCCTCTAAGAATTTCAAGCATTTTCGTGGCATCAAACATAAATTTTGTTGCAAGCCAGAGTTTGCAAATGTCAAACTTCTAGTCGTATCTTCTAGCAACCAAGAAACTGAGAAAATGAATTAATGCAGCATCTTCAGAATTGCAATTGCGTTGTCTGCCGCCTCCATTTGTGTAACCTTGATCCATTTTCGATTTGCTTCACAGCTGAATCAATGCGGTGTTAATTTATCGCAGAGGCAAAATGTCGAACACCTGCAAGGCGCTCAACCTTGCAATCAAAGGAAGATGTGCCGGTGGACGGTGGCAGCAGGGCTAGTGGTTTGCAGCAGATCAAACATCGTGAATCAGTAGGAAATCAAGCAAGGAATAACAAATTTTTTAACTGAATGAAAGGTTAGAGCAGATGCAGTCAGGGAAGGATCACACATACAGTTTGGATGGCACATGCCCGGAGGCTGGGCCGATTGTGAGGCAGCTGAGGTGCCCACGCCAAAACTCGTCGAGGCTGAGGTTGGTGAACATTTAGAACTATGACTCGGCTGCGACGTCGCCGGCGTTGTGAGCCACCACAACAGCCGTGTTTTCTACGAACGGTGCAAGCTTTCTCGGAGTTCTCCGGTGGGGCAACGAACCTATCGTCGTGGGTGAGGTCGCGAAGATGTCGAGGGTGGGCATGTAGAACTGCGACATGGTCGCTTGTGGTGGCGTTTTCGCAAAGGCTGAGAGCCTCGCCGTGAGCTCACCTAGCGTTTTCCGCGAAGGCTGCGAGCCGAATCCACCAGCAGCAAGCCAGAATGGCCGGGGAGTCGTAAGATTAGGCCATCCATCCCTAGAATTGCCTCGCGAGGCGTAGGTGAGGAACATCACGGGGGAGCGAAGTGGCGTCGCGAAGGGAAAGTAGTAGTGCTTGCTGGTGAAGGAGCTTGGCGAGGGGAGGCCAATGAGGTCACAGCTTCCAACGGTGGATTCCCGGTCGCAGGCGAAGGGTCGAATTGTGTGCACCTCTGCAAGCGGCTAGATGGGAAGTAGCCAGAGGAGGTGGCGGGGGGAGGAGTGACGCCGAGCATGAGGAACAGCGCGGTGGTTACTATGAGGTGGCGTAGAGGGGAGGAGAGGCGCGAGGGAGTGGAGGTGGCGTCGATGCCAGGAGTGGCAGCAGCGGCTCAACACAAGCGCGAGAGGGATGTCTACTGAACTCGGGTGTACTTAATTGCGGAAGGTGACAATACGAAGATTCTTTAAGGTTCTCCATGTTAATTGGTGTTGGGGAAATCTAACGGCGACCATGTCTTGAGGTATAGATTGAACGTCTATAAGATGACCATGTCGTTGAAAATGACGTGGCTCTTTCTTTTGCGGACAAGCCTAGCTGTTTTCTTCTATTTAGATTACCGAAGAAACAATTAGGTATTTTTCATGTTAACAATTTTAATGTTAGACGGCTCTAATGAAATTTAGTCGCATGATCAGGGAAAGGTACAAGTAAAAATAACATGAGCATATAGTAGATTGCTCACCAAAGTCTTGCCTGATCTCTGGTAGTTGACCTCTGGAGAGTATACTTGGCCTTCATATTTTTTTCTGAGGTATGCTTCATGGTAACCCTTTGAAAGCAACCTAAAGCAATTGATTGTCCAATGATGGAGAAACTGGCTGATATTAATGCCTGGCTTGCAACAATAGCAGACAAAGTAGCTACTATAAACATGGGCCAAAATAAGGGCTCTGAAGTGCTACTGTAAAACGTTGTGCTGAGCCTAGAAGGGTTTTTGATAAAAAAAAATGCTGCCTGGCCAGCATATGCAAGGATCAATGAGGGATAAACTACTGCCGAAAATGCCATCTGCAGGGTGGGATCAAGGGTAGGCAAAATTTGCTCTAGTACAGATATTTTCCAACCTTTACTCATACTGCTCAGTATCACTATAAAATAAACTTCATTTGCTACAACACACAGCACCAATTAAACAATTATTTCTTAGTCAAATAGGTGAGATAATTTAACAAAATGACGAAAATGCCCTTCACAGCCCTTGACCGCGCCTGTTTGCTGCCCCCAAATCCTCCCGTCATCTCCCTGCTCACCCCGAGTGTGCTATCGCTGGCCCCCAAATCCTCCCCTTCTCCCTTGCAGTTCCCCAGGCGCTCTGGTCCGTTGCCAGCAGGGGCACCATGATCTATTTGTGGAAGCTGAATCCATCAGCACGATTGCGCCACCATTCTCAGCTATTTGTGAAAGCTGAATAACAGTGTGCTGTGGCAAAAACAGGAACAAACCAATGATAAATATGGCGACTAAAAATGATATACAAATTCAATTGTAGTAAGACTAAGACTACAATTCTAGTAAGATTTTAAAAAGAAAAGGTTATCGAATCCACGAAGAGCGATAGGAAATGGTGCCACAATAAATTGGTAATATACTAAAAAAATAAAAGGTAAGAAATATTTTAGGTAATTGAGAATTGGAGCAATTGATAACAAAAATTAAGAAATAATAAAAATAGTAAAAAAAATATAAAGAAAGCGTGCCAATATAATAAAGATATTGTTCTTGAGGTAGGGGATCTCTACTAGTGTCCACTACGGAATCTATTGGTGTTATATGGTGTTTGTAGAAACAAAATATATGTCAGATATAATCATAGTTAAGTTTCCCCGACCATAGCATAAATTTCCGTGCTATGTGTGCTAGGTATTGAAGAAAGGTTGATATCACCCTATCCATTTCTTGTTCCTTACACTCATAACAGTGCATATCTATATGTCAAAAGACAAAGGATGCATAGCCGACGTTCATACACCATCATAAAGATTAGCAAAAATAATCAGACATAACCACAATAACATTAAAATTCATCCTAACCACAATAACATTAAAATTCATCCATAATTTCAACGAGGGATCACCTCATGTCCTCGAGGACACAATAAACGACTTAAATATGACAAGATTGTTCATAACCATGGTGAATAACATAGCCATCACATTCTGAAAATATAAATAGAATCACTAAACAATTCAAGCACGACACGATGTGATATCGGTAATACTATAAACAAGTTTAGGGACTCAATCTAATAAACAAAAGTGAAGATGTCGATGATGGAGATGACGATGATGAAGATGGAGACCGCTTGAGTGTGGTGATGATGGCCTCATTCAATAATCTTCGATGATTTGTGGTGGAATATGATGAAATCCGTAGGAGAAGATGGATTCCCCCTCTCAAAGTGAGAGGAAGAACCCTCTCTATTCCTCCCGAACCTCTGTAGATCAGTTTCTCCTCCTGTATGCCTGCACCATCACGAAGAGGAGTATAAGACGAAGATTCTCGTCGAAGGGCACCCCTAAGCGGACTAGGCTGGCGGCCTAGGGGGCGGCTTAGCCTGCCGCCTCCTCCTACTGTTTGAGGCCCACACACCTCCCCCGGTCATGGGTCTCCGGCTACTGCTTCGTCTCGATGATCCTTCTCTGAAAGTGCTGGGTTTTTGTGCAATTCTTTGCGTAAAAATATACTTTTATTGATAACATAATTATTTATAGGTAGAACACAGACTTCCAGCAATTATGAAAATACAAACTTTATTCAATAAAAATTGTATGAAATTACTATGAATATAACAAAAAGCAACAAATAAACTCTATGCAAAATGCAAGCATTAGCCTCTATTTTAATTTTGTCTATATATTTACCTCCATTTTATTTTTGTCTATTTAAAATTAGAATATGAAATGCACATTCCATTTTAATTATGTCTATATATATGCATCCATTTTAATGTTAGGAGTTTTTAACCTTGTTCCTCACATAAATTCTTTATTTACAAGATGTCGGACGCACATTGTTTGAATTCCTCGTCCTCTTCTTCGTCAAACCCTTCTTCAGCAAACCCTTCTGATCATGAGGAGGTACAGCTAAATAGACCAACACTGAATCCAAGAACGATGTTTAAGAGGTCTTCATGACGGCAGGTTATCACCCAGGTCTAGAAATCTGGGGCCCTCAGGAAACTTGACAAGGCAACTTCCAAATTCTAAACCTTTTGCAGGATACTCGCACGGGAGAAAGTCGACATCACATTAGTTAGCTAGAAGTTGGTCACCTTAGAACAACAACGTGCCCTGATGACAGAACTACTCGAGTGGTTTGAGATCCCAGCAGAACATGCTGACCATGTGTGATGATCTGCATTGCACACTGTGTCGAAGGAGTAGAGGAGCTTCAAGAGTGACCTAATACCAAAGTGTACGAGGAAGGGTCAGAGGCCATTCCAAAAATACCCTTTCTTGAACAAGCAAGTATATCAAAGATTTATCAACACCTCTAGATAAGAGGTTGCCAAGGAGAAATGGGAGAGGAAGACTAGTTGGCAATCCACGTGAATCGAGCCCCGCCATTTCCAATATTGTATCTCAGCGCACCAAATCTTGGTTAAGGGCTCATTCCAAGATAGACGGGTCGACGAATGCCCCTAATTTGCAAATCCCACAGAGGAAGAGGTCTCAATGCTTGGTAGGCAATCTCAGTACTTGTAGTTTGTAATTAGTCCATACATAAATTCATAGCATGTGAAAGAACTTGTTGGGTAATTGCAGATACATATGAGTTTAGAAGGTTCTAAAAATTTGTGGACATCTAGGTTGAAAGACATGCTCACCGTAGTCTTGGGAAATGAGGAGCACCCAGGTTGCACACGAGGCATAGGAAGTGACATTCCTTGGAGTGAGGGATTTTCAGAGGACGAGAAGACGTACGAGAGGAGGAAGAGAGCCAGGAAGCTGAGTTATACTCAGACTCAAACTTGGACTCAGCCTCAGACTCCGGCAGAACAAGCAAACATGGGCGAGGCGGTGAGGGTGGAGGTAGAGAGGCAGGTTGCCCAATTTAAGGAAGACATAAGGGAACAACTACTTTCTTGTACTATTGAGGAGAGCCTCAAAAACCATCGGAGTAGTTGCGCATCCAGCAGTCGTGCAGCAGAAGAAACAAGTCAAACATTTCCTTGCAGCATCATCTTGGTAAGATAAAACTAGTCTAGAATGTTAACTATGTATCACATGTAGGATGTCTTACCTAACTATATCGGTTTGTAGGACACAACTCGATGCAAGCTCTTGGTGAGGGTAATGGGCAATATTCCCCTAGATGCTGCTTTTGGGAAAGTGTTCCCATTAGGGCTAGGGGTTTCGGTCCATGGTCTCCCCTTAGCACCGAACTTTGCAAACGTGCTTGTGGACGACGTGGTCAAAGGTTTCAAGGTCCTCCCGCTTCCTATGACCCAATGGACAAGATCACTAACCTAGCAGAGGACATTGACACATTCATGTAGTGACCAAAGAGGGACATCAGTTTAGTCGCCCAGCCTCCGTCGCAGTCGGCATCATAAGCATAGTCGCTTAGTACACCAAACTAGGCCATTCTGGAGCCAACAATTGAGATAGTAGTGGCACCACAGCAGGCTGAGACCTTGGCTATTCTCAAGCCAAGGACGATTGAGCCAGTAGTGGCACCATAGCAGGCTGATACCTTGGCAGTTCCCGAGGCAAATACGGCCATGCTAGTAATACATGAGAAGCCATCTCCGCTGAAGCACACCTATGCTAGCAAGAAAAAAATACGCAACAAGAGCCGCAAGAGCACCAAGAGTTACAGGAGTGGCAAGAGTGCCAAGCTACCGTCTCCTAGGTTTTGGACCAATATTGATTAGCTCCCATTCATGTTGTTGGCTCGTACATTTAAGAATGGAGAACCATTCTTCCCGACAGATGAAATAGAAAAATTATCAACAACTTGTTAGAGATTGCATGCGTGGTACATGGAACAGACCACCAATCCTCTATTAGGACCTAGAGGGCTACTTCTATATATACTTCTAGGACTTTTTCGAGCTCTTCAGCCTCGACGCCCTAGAAACAAACCTTTTGAGATGCTGGACACTGTAAGTTTGCTCAATCAATCACGATTTACATTCATAACACCATATATGAGACAATATATAATATCCTCCTTCACTTTATATAGATGGATGCATAGTGAAGCCAAGCGAAAGAAGGAACATGTCGGTTTCCTTGACCTAGCCAGGGTCACATAGAGAGCTGTCACCGATAATGAGCCATATGTTCTAGAATATGCCACAAAGGTGTTGGTGGCTCAAAAGGATAAGGAATACATATTCTTTTCTTACAACTTGGGGGTAAGTATTGCACTTTTTGCCATACTGGTTATTTCTAAAATTCACAAGAAATAATATGTTAATGACTATGATGACATACCTTGATTCCTTCACTAGGTTCCTTGTACCAAAATAGAACAAGGTGTTATACATTGATTCCTTAGAAAGGGGTCACAACTTTAAGCCTATTCGAGACGTATTTGACAAGGCGTTCATCGTGCTCAGGGAGGGAGATCCAAGGGATCCAAGCTACATCACAAATTTAGCTATTTGGTATCTTCACTACTAATCTCTGCTACTATGTTCATATAACACAATTTGGTATCTTCGCTACTAATCTCTGCTACTATGTTCATATAACACATTTTGGCGTCATCAATGCCTCTCAAACTAACCAATTTTTTTTAGTTTAGTGCAAATATCAGTGACAAGGAACCAACACATGTGAATTTTATTTTTGCCACCTAATGAGATAATCTTGAATTTCATCTTCCTAAAGGCAGATTTTAAGGTTTGTCATTCAATAATTCATTCATACTTGTCAATTTATATATGCACGAGTTTAATTGATGTTCGTTCATCTTCTTTAGCGACAAGAATGGTCGATCTCCAACCAGAGCAATCTAGAAGAAGGTGAACTAAAGCACATTTGAAAGATTTTTGCTTTCTTCATCCAAACCCAGATCATAATCTCCGACGACGAGTTTTACGGTGGAGGTGTAGGACAATAGATTAATTTTCATTTGTTCGAGTCTTACTTTACTTTCCATTTGTTAAGAATTGTCATGTCTTATGAATATTGTTCCAACTTGTCAACTTATATATGTATGAATTTAATTGAGTTGATTTGTGCATGTGCTTTGTGAATGGATAATATGTTGAATGATGTAAATATATGCTGTGAATTTATCTATCATTTTTCAGAAGGCATGACTAGTATTTTCTGAGTCTAGCCAAAAAAAAATTTATCGTCTAGAAAACAACATCACAGACGGGTCAAACATATAGGATTAGCCATCATAGACTGTTCATATAAGAGAACCGTCTATGATATAGAGTCAAGATAGAGGGGTGGTCAAAATGAAGCATTTGTGATAATGCTAAATTACAGACAGGTGAATAATGTGAACTGTCTGTGATAACACAATAACATAGATATGTGAGACGATCTTTTAGCATAGACAGGTAATTAAACCGTCTGAGATGAATATTTTTAGCAGCACAGATATGTAATTAAACTGCCCGAGATAATATTTTTACCCGTCTTTAATGGGTTGTCGTCTAGCGGTGACTGGTCAGTGTTATCGACCGTACGTACGAGTGCTCCATGAAATCAGCGCCTGCGTCGAGCAAAATCGTCAATCGCGTGTATTAACTGCGTATCTCCAACTCGATGCAAAGTACTCCTCTTGTACGCAGCACGTCCAATAAATACCGCATCCTACTAAGTACTAACATACACTGCCGGCACTAACAGTGTGTGCAGGCAGGCAGCGAGCGTACGTCCTCGTGTCGCTGTGTGAGCAGTAGAGTTCAGTCGGGAATTCACGTATGCTTGTACTCGTCCTACACTGATTTGTTTCCTTGTAATAATGAAAGGGAAGGGTGGACACCGCCGTTTTTCCATATAGGAGCGAGGAAGATGCGTGCACTCGCCGGATGCGTGTGTGCGCGCTCGCGGCAAGTGTCAACCGGACTGACAAGCATGGCAGCGTCCACCACCGGGCATGATAGTTCTGAAACCGGATAATTAGTAGCTAGCCTGTGCCATCACAAGTGACAAAAGCTGGTGACACTCCAAATCGTGTATTTTGGTTCCTCAAGGCCGAACCGCTGAAGTAGTACTATTTCTGAATTCACAAAGTTTTGAATGCAAAACTGAAGCGCGGGTGTTACCTCGTTTGGAAAAAACAAGTGTCTTGAACCCGAACTCTGCCTTGTTTGTATGTTGGCAGATTTGGGCCAAAAGATTTTCTAGAAGAAATGTGTATCTCGATGCGCATGCACACAGGGATACGAGTGACGAGTTTCGAGTAGAATGGAACCCGACAAGCGCAGCTCACATCGGATGCCCACGCGCGGCTCCCGAGGCGGAGATGTGCCACCGGAAAGTACGTTAGCCCCTGTGCTAAGAGCATCTCTAACCCATCCTCAAAACTTAACTCACAAAAATTCACTCCTAAAACTTAACTCCTCAAAATTCTTGGGTATTGAGAGGGTGGCATCTAACCCATCCCCTAAACTTTACTCCCAATAAAATTTTGTTTGATATTTCTCTCATTCTCTTCCCGTGGCTATTCCCCCATTCCCCTTCCTCACTCTCTCCATACCCGCCGCCCTCCTGGCTCTCTCTCCACCTCTGTTCTCCGCCCCTGCTCCTCCTGAGCACGCGCCGCCATCAACCCCGCACGCCGCCGCCGTGCTCTGACCTCCCTTCGGTCTCCGCTGTCGCGTTGCCTCCGCTACGCCCCTTTTTTCCCCACGTTGTAGCACCTTCGGCCTGAGCAGCCGCCTCCCGGACCCGCTGCTTCGCCCGAGCGTGCGCCGCCGCGCCCTGCTCTCTCCTGTGACCGCCTCCGCCTGAGCACAACACCACCGCAGCCAGCTGGATCTGCCGTCCTCCGTTGACCCGGCTCCGGATGGACCTGCCGCCTCCCTCGCCGCTTCTCCGGTCGAGGCCGCGGCACAGGAGCTCGCTGCGGCACGGCTCGGGTCCTCGGGAGGCACGGTAGCCGACCGGCGCGGGCTTCGGAGGCGGCGTGGAGCTCGTGGGGATGGCGGCGGGGCGTGGGAGGAGGCTCGGGAGGCGGCGGTGGCCAGACGCAGCGGCGTGGAGCTGTGCCGGCGCGGTGGCGGCGGCCACGAGCTCCGGCTTGGGAGGGGGGAGGTGGCAGTGGCCAGGGCGGTTCGGGAGGCGGACATAGGCGGCGGCGTGGCCGGAAATGGGCGGGGACGCGAGCAGCGGGGGCGGCGCGGCTCGCCGGAGCCGGCAGCGTGGCCGGAGGGCTGTCGGCGGCGAGAGGTGGTGGTTGGGAGAGAAAATGTCCTCCTGCCAAAAAAAGAGTTATTGGGAGTAGGATTGGGAGGGAGCAAAACCTCCCAACTTATTGGGAGGGAGGGGCTGTTTTTTAGGAACTTCTAAAATTTTTTTAGGAGTTAAAGGGGTATTTGAGATGGGTTAGATAGGGCTAACTTTTAAAAATGGCAGTTTTTTAAGAGTTAAGAATTTTTTAAAGGTGGGTTAGAGATGCTCTAACTCGTCCTGGTTGTGCTGCCCGCTTGTCTGTCGTGAGCTCGAGCGAATTAATTTGTTGGTTTTCGTTTTTTCGGCACAACGAGGCGACGACTCGTGCTTCCGGCCAAGGCCCGGAGCTGGAAATGGCTTGCGATTTCGTGGGTCCCACCCCAAAAGGTTATGTACCGTCTGCTTTGCGTCTAGCCCCGATTTGTACTATGGTAGATTGGCAGGTTTGGCGATTATTGTACTTCTTGTAAAATAAAGTGAGAGGCAAAATACCGAGCTCAACGGAGCACATTTACTCCTTGTAACTACCGCATCAAACGGTGATCGTTTCCGGCAACCGTGTGAGGTCACCGGCAAAAGTACTGTGCACAACACGACACCACGACGATGACGATTGAATTAACATCCCATTAGTATGTTAAAATAAAAAAGAAAAGAACAGGGGTGTATGTGTGAATAATGCCCGGGGTCAAATCCGGCGCTGGCCGAGGTTCTCCCGTCCCGACCCCGCATTTCAAATTTCCTCGGCCTCCCCCGTCCTCCTCCTCCTCTCCGGTCACCTTTAAATACCCCACAACCGCCGCCGCCTCCGATCTGTCCTGGCCCACCCCTCGCGGCGCAAACCCTAGCCCTGCCTCCGATCTGTCTGTTTAGAGAAAGTTTTGGAGGTGCTTATATGGACAGCGACGACGAGGAGATGCGCGACGCTTCCTCCCCGTCCTCCTCCGGCGGTGGGGGCGGGGTCGACGGGGGGTTCGAGCCGGTCGGGGGAGGCAGAGGGGAGGCGGTGATGGTGATGGAGATCAGGTGGTTCGAGGTCGACCTGGACTACGAGTTCGACGCGCCCAGGTGGTTCGACCTCGCCCAGGAGGAGGCGCCGGTGGAGGTGGCGGCGACGCAGCTGTGGTTCGCCTCGGCCCCCAGCTATCCGCCCTCTCGTGCGTGCTCGTCGATCTCTCGCTTCGAAATTTCGCATTCTGTTTTCCGCGTTGGGGATGATTCTGGAAGGGGCTCGGGTCTTACGGGAATGGGAGTGTATCGATCGATCTGTTTGCGCTGTGAATGTGCCGTTCGAGGCTTCGCGGTTTTGCGTGTTATCTTAGAGGTTGGTTAGAGAATTTGATGGATTTTCTTAGGTTACGAATTTGATGGATTTATAGTGGACCATTTTGTGAGATATTCATGGTGGAATTATCCACTGTGGTCTCCTTCTCCGTTGCATGTCTGTTTAGAGAAAGTTTTGGAGGTGCTTATACGGACAGAATGCACAGGTATTTATTGAACTTTTTTTCTGAGCACTGGGGAGTGGGGTCTGGGGGCAATTATGGTTCGAAGAAGATGCATTTATCGACATTTGGAACTAGCATGCTTCAGGAGATGTTAGGATTTTGTGAATGCTGTATTATGATAGTCGAATGGCATCATTTGGGCTTAATGTTGATCACTTCAGATGGATATTGGATGCGAGCAGAGGTTTTCCTTTTTTTCTAGTTGTGCAATTGATGTAGATTCCAGGCAGGCCAGCGACAAATTGTCCTTTATCATGCCAAAAGAAGATGAAATGAAATGTTAAATAGGGGATCATAGTTTGCACGTGGTCGTATTGCTCAGATGCCCCTGTTTTAGGACTTCATAAGGATAGCTCATGTGCTTGGGAAGTTGGTTGCTAGAAGCTCTTTAGGTGGGCAGCACCGCAATGGGCTTGTAGGTGGATTTTATGAGTGTAGCTGCTTGATTTGTCTGCTGTAAAGTGTTGAATGGGAAGTATGAGTCATATATAGATATCCACAGCTAAGAGGCATTGGAACATGACTACATTTAACTTTGGTTAGTTGCAAGTAATTAAGTGTATCTGTCCTAGGGTGCAAGCACCTGGAAACTTGAAGAATGCATAGCAGATAAAACTTGTGTAAGCTGTGAGTTATTTTTGTTTTGTACTTTCCCAATATTTCTGGAATTGCTCAAATTTACATGGTGCACAAAAAATGATGTGGGAGGTCAGAGGTGCAAAAGAAAAAGAAGAATGACAGCCAAAACTATGATGAATAGTTGCTTGTGTTAAAACTTGTAGCCATTTGTGTTAACTTGTAGAAGATATATTTTGGTTACTATACGTCTAATATTGACCAAGTGAGCAAAAGAATAAACTATCATTATTGCTTTGTTGGGAGATCTATAGTTGCAACACTAGCTAGTTACCAAATTTACATGTCATCTATTGCAAACACTAAATGATGAAAAGTGGGTAAAACATGTGCAATCACTGTAGTGATATTTGTTGATTAGTTGATCTATATGGAAGCTTTATGTGCTACATTATTAGTTTATTTGCTCTTGAAGCCTCAAAGTGCTTTTCTTTTTAATTGTTTACTTCCCTTCAATGTGTAGTTTTTTTAAAAGTAACCCTTCAATGTGTAATTAATATCGCTAACCTTTTCTTTTCTGTTTCATAGCCTTAATTGCTATGATGTTGGCTGAAGATCTTGGGTTGCAAAGCCTAAGAAGCATTGCAGATATAAATGCTGTGCATTGCTCGAAATCTTCGCAAGAATGTTCTGGTGGTGCTGAACAAAGTATACATCGGTCAAATTTACCAGATGAAGGTCCTGATAAGCTAAATGCTCTGATCTGTTGATTTGTTACATCATTCAATTGTCACCTACATATAAGCTATGCCATGTGTTTATGAGGCCGAGCGCTGAAATTTCTTATTAATATTTGCATTCTAATCTTTTTGCTCATACTTATATTTTTCATATTTATTACTGAATCCTGAGCGTTACATATCTAATAACTTGATCACTATGTTGTTTATCATTCTGGAACCATTTAGTCAGGCTAGCAGAAAGTAGAAGGAATTCCAACTCTCATAGATGATAAATATGATGCCAGGTCCTGCTAAGCAAAGGCCTTTCCTATAGCAAGCTACAAATCAACCTGTTTTACAACATACTTCGGCCTAGGCTTGGCAACATGCAAAAATTTCAAATATAAGCCATCTAATAGAGCTCTGAGCCTGTGACAAACCCTTGAAACATTTCCATAACCCAAGAATTAGCAATGTATTCTTGAGCCCGTTTCTTTATTTACTTCTGAACTTTCTTCTGGCCAAAACGAAGACTGTTATTTAGCCTGCCATGCTTCTTAAATTTCCCCATTTTATTCTACGAAAAGTAATTGTTTGGTACAATTTTGCAAAATAGGACGGATACCATGCTATGGAGTATCAGACAATGAACAGAAATCTGGCACCCGAACTATTGTGAAGGGAAATTTCTCGAAGGGGTCCACGCTGTTGAAGCCTACGGCCAGTCAATTAGCCAGGCAAAATAGGCAACTTGAAATGAAGATTGCCACGCAGTATGTAATGTTATGCGGTGCCTTATGCTATCGATTTTCTGAAATATTTCTGGGGCCGACTACATAAGAATTGGAAATAACTTTTCTTAATGGTTTATGAGCTACCTGCTGATTTTTTTATTTTCAAAATTTATCCTGTCACACTTGCAACTTTATATGTTTGTGCTTGTCATTTGGTTTATACACCTATTTTTTCTTGATTAAATCAATCATGCATTCTTAAACGGTTGTAGTTAACACTGGCCATAACAGTTTAGGCCAGCATGTGGGTTCAAGCTGTGTTTTAGACTTGTAGTCACAACCAGTCCTAGCTCTTGTTTAATTTTTATTCAATTTCTCTGCATTTTTCTTGGCCACCACCACCTTTCCCTTCTGTTTTACCTTTGTACTGCAATGATTTATTTAAATAAATATGAGGTTAACAAATGATGTCTTCATGTTTGTGATACCGTGTGGATATCAATTGCCTTTGTTTTCAGGAGTAAAAAGGCGGTTGGAGTGAGAAGTGAGAGAAGTACCATAAGCTCCAATGATTGCACTCACCAAGCTGCTAAAAGGCAGAGATTAGAAAGTGGCCATCTCAATAAGGTATGTTACCACTTTCTTTTGGGGGCTTTGAATTTGCCAAATTTTCTGCTGAGTCTTTTTTTTGGTTTAGTTTTGAATTTTGAAGCACTATTCAATTTCAGGAGAAACTTTCTCCCTCCCTCCCTCTCTCTCTCTCTCTCTCTCTACCGCATAAGAACTACATGATAAAATTTTGTCTGAATTAATGTATAATGTTTATTTTGGCTTCAGGCGTGACAAGTGGCAACTGTAGCTCTTTATGCACTTAGTATGACAAAAGTAACATGCTCCACAAAATTTGTAATGTTTTCCCATAGTAAGTGGCAGTATCACTTTTTTATCTGCTAGCGTCAATTTTGGCAACAAAAATTTTTCCCAATGCTTTTGCCCTGTAAGTGTTGTCATTTGTCTTTGCCTGGGGTTTCAGTATTGGCACAGGGAGCAAATCCTGAGTGGCATGTGGGATTGTTCATGCTTGATTAGTGTGCAAGTGCAGTTTGGTTTCTTACTGCATTCCTAGTTTTCTTCCAGTAGAAACTAATATTTGAGTTCTCTGCTAACTAAATCTGGGATGGATTATTGTTGACTTTGTTACTGGAAGTACCAACAATCTGAGGAATTTTTTAGTAAATTGTTCTTGAACTGAAATTGTAAAATATACATGACTTGAACTAACATTCTTGATATGTGTTACTGGTAACTGAAGTATTATTGCTGTTAATTTTTGTTACATGAAATGTATATAGCTCGGGAGTTATATGTAGATATTGTGTCTATATTCTTGATAAGTGAACCCTTGCTTGTTATCTTGAGATGTTTCTGAGACTGAAAGGTGCTACTTTGTATTACTTCTGTTGCATAAATACCTGCTTATTCTTTACTGAAGTTATTTGCTTATGGCAGGTGGTTGTTACAAACCAACTTGAGTTAATTCATAAGACCCATGAAAAGGTAAAAGTACCCTTGAAGCATGTAATTACATTGACTTGCGTTCGTTATCCTTTTATCCTGGATCATTTAGGCAACTTTATTTTGTGTTTCTCAGTAGCATACTTCTATTGGTTTTTATACAAATAATCATGATGCACTTTTGCAATTAGTCATAGGCCCCCTTAGTAACGGCTTCTCCAGCGGCTTCTCCCAGGGCAGCTTCTGGGAGAAGCCGCTGGAGAACCCGTTACTAAGGGGGCCATAGGCTCATAACTGTTGTACTGTGCCTTACCCTGTCCTGTAAAGATATTGCTATTATGTTATGAAATATGACCATTGTATATGATTTCTATGAGGTGGGCCTCAAATTTTACTTGACGAATTTTTTCATGGATGACACAGAACGTTATGAATAGTTGCTCTGACCGTGCCACTGGTCTACCCAAATTAAGGATTACAATTCCGAGAGAACCTGAGTTGGCTACTAAGCTAAGAGCAGAGAGGTCAAGGATTCTAAGAGCAGTGTAAAGTCATTTTCACTTGCTATTCTGTTTTGTTGCCTGAACATAAGATACTTCTGCTATGATAATTCACACAGCTTTGCCTGAAAATTCAGGCCAACTAATTCAAGGCAGCTAACTAAACGGAATGCACAATCTGCTGCTCAAGTGGTATCGACTAGAAAGGTGGGTTATCAAACTATTGAATATATATGTTGTCAAGTTATTCAAGTGGTTATGAATCTCATTTGCACGTGATTCTTCATATCCATGACATGCTTATGAAGAATTCCAAAGGACACTCACACAGAGATTGGCAAATCCTTCCAATTAACATTTACTGTCACATTCCAAGGCTTTAGGTGTTCCTCATTTTTCTTGGAAGATAATTCCACAATCATGGGAGAGTTGCATTTGTTTTACGAACAGTCGTGACTCGTGAGGCTGTGAATATATTCTTAGTGGAGATATATTCCCAATAACATTTCTCTTGGAGCTAATAGAGTCCCAACAGTTTATGAGTGTTCAACATTGATGTTTTCCCCAAGTAAAAATAGTTTGTAAGGATCTGCAGTGGATATGATTTGGGTAAATCAATGCAACCGTACATCATAGCTTGTAATTAGCTTTGCCTTTCCCTTATTTGACCTTGTGGCTTGTACACCATTTTGCGTTTAATTCCGTGGCTAAAGCTGTTCCCCTTGCTCCTATTTTCCCCTGGCAGTTGAATCAGTGTACTGTACTAGAACAGGCACTTCCACATTTAGGTGGGGAGCTATCAAATTTGCACCATGTAATGTTTTTTCTTGTATAGTTGCGTACGTTGTTGCAGTCAACATTGACAACTTGTTCTTAAGCAGGTCACACAACCTTTTCAGGCCACATATCATCAGCATGCAAATGTTCGACATGCCAATGTTTCATCAAATATGCCAATGTGTACATCTAATCGTGCAAGTAATCTTCACAAGTAAGGGTTGTTTCATATTTTCCACTTCACTTCCAGTTCCATTACCACTTACCTAAATTCTAATCTATCCTATCCGATAATTAAAAAAGGTCAAATATATTGCTTGCGAATATTACTATATCTTTCAAGGCATGAGTTGTCTTGGTCTAGAAAAAGTTAATCTGTAAGATTCTTTTGGTGTTCATTCTGCGGAATACTATGGTTTTGGCAAAATACTGGAGTAATAATCACCATTTTTCTGTTGTCCGCTGACAGCGTGGATATAAAGCCAGAAGACTGCAGAGATGGCCTGTTTAAATTTAAAGCTCAGCCACTGGATAAAAAGGTAGCTGCCATCGTATTTATTCTATCTTTACTGTGAGCTAAATTTTAACTTTGAAGCTTCTAGTTTCTACTGGCCTGTATTGTTATTGCGTAGGCCTCTGTCGAACTGATATCTCAGTGATAATTCCATGTTCTGGGTGTTACTGGCTTTTACATTGATCAGACATATAGGAATTAATGTTTGTAACGCATAGTTGCATAAGGAACAACTACTGAATAAACTATAGGAATTTTCTACTCTACAGTTTGTTCAAAACAACAAGTCATGTGGGGTAGGGCCTACGGCGGCGAGGCCGGCGCAAGCCCAAGGCCTAGCCGCCGGCTGGAGATAGCCCTAGTGGCTAGAATCCATATCATGTAATACTAGTATATGTATTAGGATAAATAGTAGTATTCGTATTGGAGTTAGAGACTATCAGGATAAGCAGTAGTATTCGCATTGGAGTCAGAGACTAAGCTAGATTATTGATCTACCCCCCTCTCTCTGTACGCTCCTCCCTGCTCTCCTATTTCCCCAATTTCCCAAGTTGTGACATTTTGGTATCAGAGCCAGGTTAGCTGCTGTGCCCAGCCATGGCCGAAAGAGAAAAAAAGAACGGCGGTGGCTGGCGACGGCGTGCAGCTTCCCCCATCACTCCTCGCTAACATCAAGCCTGAAGGCGCCCCTAGGGCAGCCGCCTCCAGCAACAAGGACGACGACCGGGACACCAGGGTCCCTCGCTACGCCAAGCTCGACCTCCCAATGTTTGATGGCATCGAAGATCCCATTCCATGGCTGAACTACTAGGATCGGTTTTTCGCGGACAATGCACTAAGGAAGAAGATAAAACATGGATAGCCGCGTTCCATATGACTGGCCTGGCACATCTGTGGTATGGTACACCCGCCTCAAGTGCATCACCGGCCAACCCTCGTGGGCAGACTTCATTGTCCTCGTGACCAAGCGCTTTGGGCCTCCATCCAGCTTTAATGCAGAAGGCAACCTCATCTCCCTTCGCCGCACAGGAACGGTGGTGGAATACCAGGCGGGGTTTCTTGCGCGCCTGGCGCACTCTGAGCTTATGCTCGAGCAGTAGGAGCGCAACATCTTCACCAACGGCCTCTTGGATCCCCTCAAGTTGCATGTCGAGATGCACAAGCTTGCCACGTTGGATAAAGCAATGCAACTAGCCCGCGGATACGAGCACGTCATCACACTCTCCCTGTCCCAAGGGCCTCGCCCACTTGCGGTGCGTGCATGCCCCTCGGCTGCCACCACTGAGCCTCCCGAATAGCCCGTTGGTACGGTGGCTGCTAGCTCCTGCAACCCCTGCGTCTTCAAGTGACTCACACGGGAGCAAATCGCCGAATGACGACATCAAGGCCTCTGCTTCAATTGTGATGAGCAGTGTGTCAAAGGGCACAACTGCAAGGTGCTGTATGAAAATTGAGGTAATTGATGCGGACGAAGCCGTTGCAACTGACTACGATGAAGCCACCCAGCAACCCTGTATTGCGTTGCTCGCTCTCACCGGCATGCGCACCAGCGATACAATGAAGCTTGAGATTCGCATGGGCCAAACCGATTTGGTGGCATTGGTGGATTCAAGAGTACGCACAACTCATCCACCGTACCACCTTCGAGTTCTCTGCCAGTCCTCCTGGTCAAGAAGGTTGACCGGATGTGGCGTTTCTGCGTTGACTACCGTGCCTCAATGACAAAACAGTCAAGAACAAGTTCCCAATTCCAGTGGTCGATGAGCTCCTCGATGAACTGTGGGGCGCACGTTTCTTCACCAAGCTAGATCTTCGACCCGAGTACCATCAAGTCCGCATGTGTCACAGATGAGATTCACAAGACTTTTCTCATGCATGAAGGCCTTTTCGAGTTCTTGGTCATGACGTTTGGGTTGACCAATGTGCCAGCTATTTTCCAGGCCCTGATGAATGAGGTCCTCTGGCCCTTCTTCGTCAACTTGTTCTAGTCTTTTTTGACGATACTTCGATCTACAACACATCATGGGCGGAGCACCTTTGACACCTCTGGACTGTCTTCCAAGCAATGCGCCATCATCAGCTCTTCGTTAAGCGCATTAAATGCTCCTTTGGGGAGATGACGGTCGCCTACCTCGACCATGTCATGTTAGCTGACGGTGTTGCCATGGATGACCAAAGATCAAGGCGGTACTGGACTAGCCTACCCCGTCGCAGACTCCTTGGCCTTGCGAGATATTACCATAGGTTCATCTAGGACTTCCGCAGCTGCTCAAAAAGGATGTGTACACGTGGTCGCTCGCAGCGGAAGGCGCTTTCGCTCAACTGAAGGCCGCCCTCACCACGGCTCCAGTACTACAGCTGTCGGACTTCTCCAAGTCAGCCGACCCATTGCACCTCACCACGCCTCCCTCCTAGCTTACGAGCATGAGCTCATTGGGCTGGTCTAGGCCGTCTGCCATTCACGACCATACCTTTGGGGCTGAGCGTTAGTTGTCCACACACGGATCATTACAGCTTGAAGTACCTTTGGATCAGTGACTTGTGACAATTCCCCAACACCATTGGGTGGGCAAGCTCCTCGGTTTCGATTTCACCGCCGAATACAAGCCGTGCAAGCTCAATGTGGCAGCCGACGCGCTCTCTTGGTGCCATGCTGACAACGCCCAAGTATGTGCGCTGTCCGGTCCCTCCTTCAACGTCTTCACCGCCTTGCGGCACACGGCCTCCACAAATCCGGCCTTGGTTGCACTCTGCGACCAGATCACGAGCGGTGAGCTCGCCTCTCCGTGGGCGATCGTCGACAGCCTCGTCACCTATGACCGACAGGCCTACTTTCCATCAGCCTCTCCACTAGTTGCCGACGTCTTGGCTGCCGCCCGCGACACAGGACACGAAGACGTGCAAACTCCGCTGCGACTTCCACCCGCCTCGCACACGCGTGGTCTTACAAGACTATATCCGATCTTGCTCAGTCTGCCAGTGTAATAAGACAAAACAGCTCCATCCTGTGGATCTTCTATAGCCGCTACAAGTTTTATCTCAGGTTTGGGCTGACATTTGAATGGATTTTGTGGAAAGACTGCCCAAGGTGGGAGGCAAGTCCGTTATCTTGACGGTCGTTTTGACTGCTTCTCCAAATATGCGCATTTCATTCCGCTCGGTCATCCTTACACTTTGAAACGGCCGCGTGGGCCTTCTTCGCCGCCATTGTTCGTCTTCATGGCCTTCCAACCTCCATCGTCTCGTATCGTGACCTCGTCTTCACATCGGCCTTTTGGAAGGCTCTCTTTCAAGCATCTGACATGCGCCTCCTCATGAGTTCGGCCTTCCATCCACAATTGGACGGTCAGTCTGAAGCTGTCAACCGCGTCATCGCATGTATCTCATGTGCATTATAGGAGCTCGACCTTGCCAGTGGCTCCAATGGCTTCCGTGGGTGGAGTTTTCGTATAATACATAATATCACACTACTCTGCAAGGACACACCCTCTCGTTTCGTCTACGGCTGTGACCCCATCCATCCACAATGGAGCACAACCTTGTTGACCGGGATCCATTCCTCATGGATATTTGGGAGCGTCTCCTCCAAGCCAATCAACATGATAAACATTATTATGATGGCAAGCATCGACAATTGTCCTTTGAGATTGGCGGCTGGGTTTGGCTACGTCTCCATCGGTGTTCTGCGGCTATTTTGGATTGTGCGGCTAAATGCAAGCTTGCTCCTAAATTTTATAGTCCATATAAGGTGATTGCCAAGATTGGCAGCGTTGCATATCGCTTGGAGCTGCCTCCTGGGTTTCGTATTCACAATATTTTTCATGTTGGTCTTCTGAAGAAATTTCGTGGCGAATCGCCCACCGACACTGCTCCTCTGCCTCCAATGGTGCATGGCGGGTCCTGCCAAAGCCATCTCGGGTGCTCCGTGCACGTCTCAGCCGTGACAAATGGCAGCTTCTGGTGCAATGGGAAGGACAGCCGGCATCCACAACCTCCTGGGAAGACATCCGCTCCTTCAAGACCAGCTATCCAGATTTTCAGCTCGAGGATGAGCTATTTGTCGAGGGAGGGAGAGATGTCATGTGGGGCATGGTCTACGGCCGGTGCAAGCCCAAGGCCACCGCCGCCTGCTGGAGATAGCCCTAGTGGCTAGAGTCCGCATCATGTAATACTAGTATACGTATTAGGATATTAGGATAAGCAGTAGTATTCGTATTGGAGTCAGACACTAATTCTCCACCTCAGGACTACTATACAATTGGGCTTAACCCCTATCTATAAAGCAAGCCAGATTGATCTATCCTCTCTCTCTCTCTCTCTCTCTGTACGCCTACCTCCCTGCTCTCCTGTTTCCCCAATCTCCAAAGCTGTGACACAACAGATGCAGCCAATGGATCTTATATTTTTCTCCTTTAAACAGATATTAGCAAGCAAAGGAGACATTGGTGTATTTCAATGTGCCAAAAGGAATACAACTGTTCCTAAGGTAGCTTTGTCTTTTCTCTGTTTCTTTTAATCGCTCCATTTATCCAAATATCCACATTATCTGGTTGACAATCCTAGGAATTCAACTTGTCAACAAGCCGGAAGGGCAAGCAGGCTCCATTATCTGAACTCTTTAACAAGGTTTGTATGGATAGAACAGAAAAGGATGCCTTCAGATTATTTACTCTGATGTTTATGTATATTTTGGCAGCTTTCTTTAACTGCTGAAGCACACCGTGGGAGAGATCGTCAGGCCAGGGAACGACCAAATTATATCACTACCAAGGTTCTTTCCTTGTTTCCCTTTCATTTCTTCTCTGCCCTTCACGTCTTTCTTAATTCAAAGTGTTCAAAGATCACTTCTATTTTATTTGCAAGGATTGCAAAGAGAACATGATTGGCAACATGCAATGCTAGCTCTGATAGGTAATATTTTTTACTACCAGGTAAGAGTTATACGCTGCTTCTTAAGTTAAAAATGCATGACACCCTTCCAAATTTTTACCTTTTCAGACTGACTTAGTCAAGAAATACAATATGTAGTTTCTCTTTGACAATGACTGATATTCCCCACTTCTCCACCTGCACAAAGGTAAATATTTTTTCTGAATTTCCAGTACATACTATGATTTTCACACACTGCATCTCATGATTGGCATGCTGCTTCGCATCATTCACAGCAACATGATTTCTTCTTCAGATCGACAATTATATAATTGATCTAGTACATTGACATTACAGCAATATGATTTCTTCACATCGACAAAGATGCAATTAAGCTGGTATATTGACAGCGTCATCCATCTTGTAGGCTAAGCATCTGTTTTGGACAGTAGGACTCACAAGGGAGCTCATCTCCTTTTCTTCATCTGACAAGATGAAGAGGTACATTATTTGACATTAAGGCACCCGGGATCTGCGGTATCAGATAGTTTGGTGATCCCAGACACCAGACAATTTTCCCCGTCTCTGCCTGTTGCATAGTTGTCGTTGCCGGTCAGCTTTACATAATTCCTTAGCTGCTCGCAGCCATGGCAGAGATCCTTTTTTGTACAGCTAGAGAAACAAACCGTACATGGAAGCCATGCGGTGATTCCAAAGTTGTAACAACACACCAATCATCTGGCAAAGTTGTTCCTTGCTGTCTATCCCCTTTTTTCATGGTTTGCGATACACCTTAATTCGTTGAGAGATGATCTGGCCGTCTCCAAAATTTCCACATGTATTAGAGGAAATTTTCTTGCTGTTGATGGCAGCAACAGGAATCTCTCTGCAGGGCCCTCCTGCTTGGCTGCTCCACAGCTGAAGTGAGCAGTGCTGGCGCTGTTGATCAGGGAGCGGTCAACTCGAGCCGGCAGGGCCTGGAGATGAGAAGACCATGAAACCTCAAGCTGGGGCACAGCACAATGCACGTTGGTTTGTCCCATCACGAATGAATAAAGCGTACTTGTCGGCACAGGAGCTGTTGCCATGGACCCCGACCCGGTTGCATGCATGGCGTCGCTTCAACATTCCTCTGATCTGAAGCTGATCGGACAGCAAAAACCGAGCTCCTCACGGGCATGCCAATCACGGTGTGGTGCTTGCGTGGACCGCATGTGGCGAGATCAGCTCGAGCTGGAGCAGCTTGCGATTGCACAGTGCTGTATTGATGTAGCCAGTCACCGGCTTTCCTCTGCTTAGGGTCTTCGAGGTCCGAGGAACACCTGATGACCTGACCCTGCCGTCTTCAGAGAAGATGCCAGCGGTGTCATCGTGTGTGCGTTATCAGCTACATGGCATGCAACATCTGTTACCATGGGATCATATGGCTTTTCAGGCTTCAGCTCGACCAGAGTAGCTGCTGCGGCTGGCACGTCGCATCAGGGTCAAGTCAAAGCTCTGAAAGGACCTATGCTTGCAGAGCAGAACTGCCATTGACTACAGGACAAGGGAGAGAGAGAGACCTTGCCATGCGTGAAAATGAACTGGTCCGGCCGTCCTGTGTACAAGCGTCCACAATGTCTCTTGCCTGCTCTATTTTCTGTATGAAGCGTTCTGAGTTTCATACTCGCTACTCCCATGAGAACTTCCATGTTATAGCAAGTAGTAGCCATAGCTTCATCAGTAGCGTACCAAACTCGGAAAGTGAAGAAATTAGAACGAGCAAAAAATGTCTTTTTTTGAAGAAATTTTTCGCACCCATTCAATGCAAAAGTTCACCGTAGCATGTCCAGGAGGCAGGGGATATGTATGATGCAATTGTAAGAGCTGGCAGCTACTCCATTCTGATAAACGAGTAGGACAACGAAACAGACATAAATACAGATAAGCAGCTACACATCAGAGATTCAGGGCAGCAACCACCCGTACACAAATGGCAGAGGGGCAGAGCAACTCATAAATACCGTCAAAAAGAAGGGCATTTACATTGCACAATCCTGTCGATCGATGCAGGATGCATGGTTCAATTCAATGCGTTCCCAGGATCCAAGATTTGATCGATGATCTGACTCTGGTCAGAGTACATAAATTTGGGGCTTGAAGGCGCTCACGAGAAATCTCTGATCTGAATCTGATCCACTCTTGAATACCCAAGAACCACACTGCAATCCTAACAAGAACAGTGTCTTCCGTTTTGATGAGACTTCTAAATCAACACCAAGAGTGAAGAACAATGACACCATACATCTACTTCAAAACTTACGCCTATTTTCATGCACTGTGCTACTATGCCTTTTAGCTTCTACTTCCAGCTCTACTTGGGGAGGAGAAATTTTTTTGGGACCTAGAGAGGTGGAGAGAGGTCACATTGTGTGCTTGGATATAACCTCGCCGAACCGCACAAACCATTGCTCGTCGGAGGAGCTGTTGTCGCCGATGTCAGCCGCGTCGTGATTCATGTCGGTCGACGTAGCCAGGTAGCGCGTGTAGTCGACTGACTTCGGGGCCGACATGTAAGAGGGCTTCACAGCAGGGGCCGGCATGAGCGAGAGGAGCACCCTTGCGACCTCGTGCATGGTTGGACGGTCGGAGGGGTGTCTCTTGGTGCACAGCAGAGCGAGCTGGAAGGCCTTCCGGATAAGTCCCATGTCTGTGCACGTCACTGACACCTCGGAGTCCACTGCCTCCATGACAGTGTTGTCATCAGCTCTTGAGAGTATCTACACATGGACAGAGGGTCTAGTCATGCAAACCATTGCAACAGATCATAGTAAAGATTAATGATTGACTTGTGTAATACGATAAAAGATAAGTACATTTCATTCTTCTCATGACTGACTTGCGCAATGTAACAAAAAGATGACAAGCTTAGGAGTTCAGTGTGGGTGACTAACCAATTGATGCAGGTTGGAATCGTTATCAACAGCCTTCTTCCCTGTGAGCAACTCCAGAAGAACGATACCAAAGCTATATACATCAGATTTCTCATTGAGCCTGGATGTCCTGGCATACTCTGGATCAATGTAGCCAATGGTTCCTAGCACATAAGTGGACGCATGGGACTTGGCAGCCGGGACACATTTGGCAATGCCGAAATCTGAGAGACGTGGTTCAAAGTGTTGGTCGAGCAGGATGTTAGAGGACTTGACATCTCTGTGGACTATGCGAGGGTTACAGTCATGGTGAAGATAGGCCAGCCCCTGTGCAGCACCAATCGCGATGTTCAGTCGCGTGTCCCAATCAAGTTTCACTTTCTTTGATGGACCTGAAATAGATAATAGATCATGAGAGATGCTTAATGAGACCTACAGATGCATGAGAGAAAACAATGCAAATAAAATGTCATTAGTCCTAACCGTGAAGAAGATCCCACAAGGAACCATTTTCCATGTAATCATAAAAGAGTAGGTTTCCTTGAGGAGAGAGTGAGAATCCATGAAGGCTGACAAGATTCCTGTGCCGGATGCTACCCACTGTCTCTAGTTCTGTCTCAAACTCACGGAGGCCATGGTTATACTGACTGTAGAGCCGCTTGACAGCAATGGCCTTGCCACTCTTGAGTGCACATTTATACACAGTACTTGAAGCGCCATATCCAATGATGTATTTCTCGCTCAAATTCTCTGTCAGCCTCATAATATCTTCATAGCTATGAATAGCCATGTCCATTTGGAGGACTACTAGCTTTGGATGTCCTGAGCATGAGCAAGAAACGTTGAAATGAATGCCATTATGTCAAAATATTGTTCTGGCATAGATTACAGTTCAAGGGATGAGATATGCACAAACCTTGCACTGGTTTGTCAGATCCTTTGACAAGTGGCTGTGGTTGATTTGTTTTATATATTGCCAGTAGCATAACACAGAGTAATATTATGAAACCTAAGACAATGCAAGCAATCGCCGTCCGAGAAATATTAACTGAAACATAAATGATGTAAACTTGAGTTTAGAAGCAAATGGAGTGACATGCTAACTATTAGCTTATGATTTGTCTGATACCTCTTGGTCCATGAGAGTGTCCACAGCTGGAGTCTTTGCAGTAAATATGCAGCATTGGATTACCCAAGAAGCTGCATTTAGGTATTGGTTACTAACTTACTATCAGCAATTATAAGATGGTAATAAAAGGGCATCTAGTTGGGAGTCATCTAATACCTTTCCGTTGGGATTTTGAGAAGTTCTTTGCCAATGCGACATCTCCAGAAAAGTTGTTGTATGACAAGTTCCTAAAAATCGATATCATCCATAAAATAATGCTGGCTAAGTCATCACCAATGCTGAAGTGCAGAGCTGGCACACAAAACTTACAAGATATTTAAGCTGAAGCAGTTAGCCAACTGAGCAGGGATCTCCCCAACCAAACTATTGTTGTTAAGAATCCTACATATGATAAAATCACAGCTTGGTAAAATACATGGGTGGATTTCAATATTCAAAGTACATACTAATAGTATGATGAGAGAGAACTCACAAACTCTCAAGGTTCTGTAGTTGTCCTAGTTCTTCAGGTAGATAACCAGACATTTCGTTGTTGGATATATCACTGTTAATGGTAAAGATTAGGTCAGATGAATCCTGATCACAACATGACTACCAACAGAACTTAAATACACACATGACAAGGGTGTTCACTTACATTACTTGGACACTTCTCAAATTCCCAAACTCAGCAGGCACAGACCCATTAAGATGGTTTTTGCTCAAATTCCTACATTCACAATTTTGAACATTAGGAAATAATGATCATAAGAGATGAAGTATGAATTCTAAGAGGGTGGTACTCAACATACAATTCAAGAAGATGCTCAAGATCACCAATAGTAGCAGTAATTGGTCCAGAGAATTCATTGCAGGAAAGATCCCTATGCCAAAATTAAAGAAGTTATCAAAATTAAGTGGCTGCAATGTGTGAGAATTCATATCATAGCAGCAGGTAACTAAATATAGCTAGAAGGGTCTCCTTACAGTGTGTCCAAGTTGATGATATGACCAAGTTCAGAGGGAATTTGGCCTTTGAAATTGTTTGAAGATAGGTTCCTGTAAGTTCATATAGTTTTAAACAAGAATAACACATTAGATTCTGCTCAAACATAATACTGCTTAAATGTGAACTAAGCAATAAATGGAAGTACACTACTACAAGTGCAAGTACTCACAAGTAAGTCAGACTCTCCAACTTCTGGAAACCAGCAGGGATAGACCCATTCAGTCTATTGCCATAAACATTGCTGAGAGCGAAAGAAACATGATAAGCATGGGGAGCGCAAAACTGTCCTGTTAAGCACTAAAGATCGATAATTGCTTGCTAACTTACAATTTGTTTAGAGCAGTGCAAGAACTGATGTTTGCAGGAATAGGACCCTCAAGATTGTTGTTGGCAAGATTTCTAAGACAAAAACACAACTTCTCAAGAGTTCCACACATCAAACAAACAACCAATTACTGGAGATGACCTGTCCTTACAATTCAAATAGCTCTTCAAGTTTGCCAAGCTCAGCTGGAATTGTGCCCACTAATTCATTGTCATTCAGTTGCCTGTTGGAACAAGTTCTGAACCTCATATAGTGTTTCAAATCAATTGGAGTACAATATTATCTACATAACAGAAGAGTCACTTACAGGTAGCTAAGTTTAGTCATGTTCCCAAGTTCTGGTGGTACTTGTCCAGTAAGTTTGTTGCCATGTAAATATCTGAAAAGAAAAGGTGCCAGAAAGTTAAGACAAAAAAAAAGATTGTTAGAGTAAAAAAGGATCTTTATCGGCAGAATTAAAAAAACAGATCTAGCTGATGATACTAACAGTTTGCCAGTGTAAGATAGGTTGCCGAGTATCGGAGGGATGGGCCCTACCAGTTCATTTTCGCTCAGATCCCTGAGAAAAAAAGAGTTGGACAGAAAAAATCATTATCGAACAAGACATCAACTAACACCTATGTGGATCGAAGAGTCATGTTCTACTCACAGAACAGCAAGAGCTTGCATGAGGCCAATCACTTCTGGAATTTTTCCAGTCAGCCTATTTCCTTGAAGTGACCTACAAAACATAATGCAAAGATTAAGCATAAGGTCTGATTGTGAATGGAACAGTATATTGCAAGAATAAGAATAAACTAAAGTAAAAAAAGATTTGCCTGAAATCAGGAAGGCTTACATTGTGGCTACTTGAAGAAAGCCTATGTTGTAAGGTATTTCTCCAGAGATTTGGTTATATGAAATGTCCCTGTGTTCCATATAAGGAGCTCATATCAAAGTATTGTTAACTTATGAGCACCAAAACGTCAATAGAATCTTAGCAAATAACATACAGAATCTCAAAGCTAGTGCAGTTCCCTATGCTCTCTGGAATGGTTCCTGTGAGATTGTTGCCCCGTACATCACTGCAGATTTGGAGGAAAAATGCCAGTAAGATCATGTTACGTGATATGAAGCAGCATCTCCAAGTGAGCAGAAAACTTACAAATACCACAGGCCCGTTAGTTGGCACATGTCAGGTGACAGGGTTCCAGTTAGTGAGTTACCCCTCAAGCCTCTGAAGTTCAAGAGAACAAAAAATGCTAATACCTTTTTTAATGCCGAGTAAAATTAGTAAGCATAAAAGACATCTTGTAGTGTTCTTACATGTATTGCAGAACTTCATTCCAGTAGATGAGCCTTGGGATGTCACCTGTAAGCTGGTTCTGCGCCAAATCCCTATTCCAAGAGAAGAAATGGACATTCATTACTAAGAACTACATAAGGCACAGAAGAAAAATGGCACCAAAAGAACATTTTTCCTGTGTTATGCATACTGTAACACAAAAAGGTAGGTAAAACAAAAAGAACTCAGATCACCAAGTTTGTCCAAGAATCCCAAAAGAAGTAGAGTCACGGATAAAGAAAGGTACTAAGAAACTCACAAGGTCTTGAGATTTGGAACTTGGGACAATGTGGAAGGGATGGGTCCCGTGAGCTGGTTGTTCTTCAAAATCCTGCATCCAGAAAAAAATAAAACAAGAAATATCATAACCCAAGCATTTCTGAATCCATCAAAAACTAGGCAACAACCCACAAACCATAGGGAAAAAACTCAATACTAGTTTCAAAATATATTTCTTTATAATAGGCTAAAATCACCACAAGTTTTCTTTTGGGACGGGAACCCTACTGTCCATATATTAAGCAGTAAAACAGAGTACAAGATGGTAGTATCAGAAGGATCCAAAGAGTACAAAAAGAAAGAAAAATCTCCACAATATAATCCTAAATATAGATCCATCAAGTAGGCTAATCCCAAAATATCCCAAAGATAGATTAAAAAGGGATCATATCTCAAGAAAGTTATAGCTCTTGCTAAAATGTAGGCAAACGAAACAAGAATTCAGTGCTTACAGCTCCTCAAGTTGCTTGAGCTTGGAGATGGAGAAGGGGATGTCTCCATTCAGCAAGTTGCCAGACAAATCCCTGCATGACAAGAAGCAGAGCCCAATTAAAAGAATAACAAGAACCATCTGTAACAAAAAGCAGGAGTAAAGCAATAAAAGAAGACTCAGATTAAGTGAAGTACAAATATTTTAAGGAGACACAGTCCCCAATCTCATCTGGGATTTGGCCTGTGAGCTTGTTCCCCTTGAGATCCCTGCACAAGCAAGCAAATCATTAGGGCGCAAATAAACTAATCAACAAGCAAATCCAGGGGAGTGGTAGGCTTTAAAGTAAAATACTAAAGAACTGTGTCACATCATGACATGAGGGGTCAAATCAGACGTAGAGGCGCAGGATTAAAGAAAAGGGAGATTCAGGTGTAGTCAAATGCACAAAAACTTAAGCAGATGCAAAGGAAGGGAAATAGTACTCCCTACTCACACGAACTGTAGGTTCTTGAGCTCTCCTATAGCCGGCGAGATCTCCCCTCCGAGGTTTAGATTAGACAGGTTCCTGTTTTTTTTTCACAGAAAACACTCTCATCAGAAAGAACATTTTATCAAAACAGACAAGATAACATGTGCAGGCAAAACAAAAAAATCCTGAAAAAATCCAATTATTTTCTAGATATATATGCTACGGCAAGCAACATGATTTGAAGCAAAACATTCGCAGCAAGGCAGGAACAGACCAATACAGCTTCATTTTGATAAATGCAAAGTGTTGCGAGAGTAAACAGAGCTGTTCCAGTGATTTGCCACTGGTCCATCGACTTGTGAGATAAATACGAAAGAGAAAAAAGGAACAAGGAAAGATCAAGCACAGAACGCAGGCAGGGAGGGCGAAAAAGATGAAGGAAAAGAAGAAAATTTCAAGAACGCACAGGGCGAGGACGGCGAAGGAGGCGTTATCGCAGGCGACCCCCCGCCAGGAGCAGTGGTCGCGGCCGCCGTCCCAGTCCACGAGCGCATTCGCCGCGTTGCCGAACCCCACCTTGACCGCCATCAGTGCCTTCCCCTCCCCTCCTCCTCCTTCCTCCCCCTCCACCGCCACCCCGAGAACCATCACTATCACCGCCATCGCCCACCACCACGGCGCCCTCGCCGCCATTACAAGAAGCGGCAACCCACACCCTCCGAACCCCAAAGCCACCACCTTTCCTCCCTCCCTTCCACCACCTCCGCACTTGCTACTGAATCAAGAACCAACCCCGGCCCGAGTAAGTCACCACACTACCACCACACCACTCTCATCTGATGGGTAGTAGTAGCTAGGCAGGCGAGCGGAGGGGTCGGCGTGCAATGGTTTTGTGGTGGTGTTGTGGTGGTGGTGGCGATAGCGACGTGACTGTTGTTGCTTTCGGGGGGCAGCCGCTGCGCTGCAGAGGAGCGAGAGAGAGTGAGAAGCAGAGGTGGTGGTGGCAAGAGAGAGAAAGAAGGCGGGGTTTAAGGCTGACGCTCCGAGGCCCATCGTATCAGTGAGTGGGCCTGGTTGGAGGGTTATGTGTAGGAGAGGGCCCCGTGGTTTTCCAAAAGAATTAAACGTCTCTATGGCGCTTGGCTCTTTGCGCCACGGCCCTGCGCAGTCAATGACACGTGGGTCCCATCCTCACTGGGCGACCACCTCTCAGTGGGTGGTACAGATTTTTCGAGGACGTCGGTGGCAGGGAGGTCTAGGCCCATCAGTCAGCACCTCGTGGACGAGGAGGGTTTAAGCATACGTTTAGTTGGAGAGTAAAGATGGATGGGTTAAGACCATCTAATTTTTTGTAGTCAGGATGAGCTTTTTTTTTGGTTGGATGAATGTGATGAACCAATCAGGGTTTAAGCATACGTTTAGTTGGAGAGTAAGGATGGATGGGTTAAGACCATCTAATTTTTTGTAGTCAGGATGAGCTTTTTTTTTGGTTGGATGAATGTGATGAACCAATCTTTTGTTTGGTTGGAGGGATGAAAGTTGGATGAGTTGAACCAATTTAACTTAATTATATTGATAATAATTAATTATATACTAATGAACGCACTAAATATCTATCAATGCTAAACTAACCATAATACTTACTAACTAACAATAAATATGTTAATTGTTACTAATCATATACTAATCAACTCAACACACTAAGAACTAATCATACCGTACAAATACTAATTAATAATAAAACATGTTAATTTTCACTAATAATTAGTAATTATCACTAATCATTTCTTAATGGTCACTATTAGAGAAGGGTGGCAGCCTCATCCAGCCATTTTGGCCGGCTCTCTCTGTCCAGCATCTTTGTAGAACATTCTTTTTAGTTGGTCGCCTAAATTCACCTCATCCCTCCAACCAAACACAAGAATATACTCAAAAAGGTGGATATCTTTATCCAATCCATCTCCATCTCTCTAACCAAACGCACCCTAAGTTGGGTTCAAGCCTTCAAGGGGGGTTAAGAGCGCGCGTAAAAGTGCGCTGCCGATTAGCGTCCGGATCGCACTGCGGACATGTACTTTGAGGCCGACGGTGTGGCCGCCGGCGCAGACTCGCTCGCTGCCTAGTGGACCCCGGTATCTTCACGTAGTACAACTTTTACTTTCGCTGTACAGGGCAGATCATGCCGTGGCTGTGAAGTCGTTCCTACTGCAAAAAAATTTTATCCTATATTACACGGTTAAGTCAAACCATCTAATATGATCGAACTGTCCCCGATAATATTGCACCCTAAAACAAGATCTAAGATGATAAATCATTACAAACAGACATACAACGAACCGTCTATGATAAATTATCACAGAGATTCACGATACGAACCGTCTGTGATGGATATCCGCATCACAGATGGTTATCACATGAACTATTTGAGACGAGTCATCACAAATGGTGGTAAACAAAACCGTTTGTGTCGGGGATTGGGATTTAATTAGATCTAAGAGGAATGTGCCACCTGAATACTCGAGAAACCACCCAACATGTCATATGCTCACCACGTGTCATATGAACAGTCTGACACGGGACGTATGTTTTCATCGCTAGTCAAGCTGTGCAAAGGCATACATTCAACAAGTGTTCAAATAAATTCCGAGGTACCCTTCTAGAGCCTTGGCGCTCGTATTGTGCAACCCTCGCCATAACTACTTAGAGGAGGTTGATACCTAAGTGCCCACACCCTAACCTAGTCGGCTGAAGCACAAACTAGTGGGTCACTGAAGAGCCCGGTACAGGAGCCTACCCCTTGCCTAGCTAGCAATCACACCATAACTAGTGGGTCACTCAACCAAGGTGGTTACAATGATCGCACAAGAGACCGGCACCAACTCTCTACTGTTGCCTCCATATACTTCAGATCATACACGCACGGTGTATGGAGGGATGCATCAACAACTTGATAATCACAACATGTGCTCTAAACACAGATTTACACAGATAATAGTTCACAACCCTTACATTTGGGCAAATACATACATTACAACCAAAAGATCTGAAGATCACATGTACCAACTTAGTACATCAAGTTCGACAGCAGAAATAAAAAAACAACACTAGCCCATTGATGCAAGCTAGCATCATTCAACCCACAAAATATCCCACAAGTTCGAACCAACCAAGGTAACCATTCAAGCGTCGTTCCTGAAATACTCGTCTATGAAGGGATCATATGTTCCCATACATGTAAGAAAACTACCAGTGAGTATAAACATACTCACAAGACTTAGTAGTGCTTGTGACATGAATGTAACCTAATGTAACCATTTAACCATCAACAACATGCATACGCATTCATTATTAACATGGGAACATCAATAGTAACATGTGGGCAAAGATCATATTTAACCAGCTCAATTTAGCATCATCATTTATCACAATAGTACTCATGAGAAGTAACAACATCATACACTTAAAAATTTCATATGTGAGATCAATGCTTAGTTCACATAGAATACGGGGAGGGTTAGTAGCCATTCGGTAACACCACTGAATGCCTCGGGGACTCCCCAAGTGAGGGTTGCAAGGCCTCAAATGGGTAAAGTCAGCTGCATCCTTGGTGCACTCACGACTAGCACTTAATGGCTGAAAGGTAGCACATCGAAGAGTCTCTGCAGTGACCTCCAAAATTAATCTCGACGTAAGGCTCGGTAACCCCAACAATATCACCGCTTGCTTGGAGATTGTGCGACAACATCACTCAATTTAGGTTTCAAGTTGATTAATAAATTGAGTTAATCATCATCATGCTACTGAATTAACTATGACAATCATTCACATATCATCCTCACACCAAAATAGTTTAACATAACATAAGGCACGCATAAACAAATACAACATAATTTTAAATGACACCATGGCAATGCCAACACACTCAGCTTGCCTTGAGTGGGATACTCCTAATCTTGGTGGGGTTCAAAGGAAGATGGCTCAACTCCCTCGTCACCAGATTCTATCGATTCACAAAAAGAACGCTGAAAAGGAAGAAACGACAAAATTGATAAGAACTCATTATGCAAAGGAAGGAATGCTCCATGAAATGCATTTCAAATGATGAAAATTTATATTTTAAAACTTTTACGATTGGTTTCATGAAATTTAGATTTACAGAATAAAAGTGTGACGTCCCTAGTTTATTAACCTTGTAATGTGCATCTCATGGCATGATCATATGAACCGTAAAAGTGAGTAAGTTTTTGAATTTTTGAAATGCTCGACAAAACCCTAAATTCCGATTCGATCCAAATCTAAACCTCACATTTGGGCCTAATTCTAGTGATCCATTTTAAGTTCAAAGCAAGTGCAAAAGAAAACAAAGACAAGGAAATAGGTTGGAATTGATTTGAGAAGCAATGTTCAAGAAAACAGGGGTTTGATGGATTGGAATTATGAAACGAAGAGAATTCAAATTGCAAAACCTAAAAACCCTAAAAATCTAAACCCTCTTTCCTTCCCTCCCCCTGCCGAATGGGCCAAGCCCCGGCCCATTCCCTTCCCTTCCGGCCCAGCCCGCCACCGCCTCCCTTCCTTCCTCTCTAAGGCACCGGCGCCCTCCATCCTCATCCCCTTACTCGGCTGCCCCCATCCCTATCCTCCCGCCGCCCCTCTATTCTTCTCTCCCTCACCACCCGGAGCATCCCGAGCTGCTCCCAAGCCCCGGCGCTCGCCCCTCCACCGCGCCAAGCCCCCGCCGCCGGAGTCCTTCTCCCCGCCTCCGCCACTCGGAGCTCACCGGAGCATCCCTCACCGCCGCTTGCTCACCTCCCCGGTGCCCCGGCCGCCACCTCACCGCCCCACCGAAGCTCCCAAGCCCTCGCCTCGCCGAGCTCCTCCCATCCCCTCCCCGAGCTCGCCGGAGCTCGTCTCCTTCCCGCCGGATCTCGAGCCGTGCCGCCCCATCTCTCGCCCTCTTCACCGGTCCGCCTCGACACCACCCCATCCCGAGCCGCCCTCGCCAGAGCCTCCCTCCACTGGAGCCAACCGAGCCGTAGTCACCGCCGTCGCGCCCTCCCGGTAACCCTCGCCGCGCCGCCGTCCTGATCCTCCCCGGGGACCCCGTCGCTCTGGCGGCATCCCCACCGAGCCAAGCCAGGCCGACCAGCTCGGTTAAGGAGCTTTAATAGCTCTGTTAATCGGCGGTTAGGGCAATAAAAATCCTAATTAACGGCTAATAGTTAATGAAGTGTATCTAATACGCTTAATTAATGCTCAGGCATATTAATTGCTTCAATCAATGCTAATGATAGTTAATTAATTCTAATCGGCTATTAATAACCTGATTAATGTCCTAATTAACTGTTAGTGATTAATGAAGCACAATTAAATAGCATAATCAATGTTCAGCCATGTTAATGACCCCAATTAATGAGCAAACAGTGCTTTGATTGAGCTCAACAAATTTGTCTCTATGACCAGTGGCCCCCACATGTAAGAAACTAAAAATAAAGATTAATAAAAAGGGGAAATCAATGACAGTGGGCCCCACCTGTCATTGACCTAGTCAATCTTGGTCAAAGTTGACCAGTAGGGCCCACATGTCAGCCTCTGGTGCTTTTAATTAATTTAAATATTATTTTTCTGAGAAAAATACAACAAAGGGGTAAAAATGGATTAAATCTTGTAAAATTCATAGAAAATCCATTTTAAATCAGAAAAATGCAAATAATATATCAAAATGTTCAGAAAAAGAAGATCTATTCAAAAACATCATGTTCATCCATGTTTGCATGCTAGGAATAATACAATTTGCTAAAAAACTCAAATTAGGGTTTTCGATTAGCCGGAGGATTTTCGGATCGCGACATTTTATGCGTCCGGACTCCGATTAAATTGATTCCACTTGCATTAGTCTTTATTTTGCACTCTGTACGTCATGGCATGCATATCATCTCATGCCGATGTTCAGCATTTAGATATTTACTGTTATACCCTTGTTTCCGGTGTTTTTGTTCTTCTCCGATAGAGCCGGAAGGTCCAGAAGACGGTAATCTCGATCACGAGCAGGGTATAGTTGCAGAGCAACCAGGCAAGTAGCCCCTTTGGTCACATTGCAAAACTCCTACTATTTGCAAAGTATTAGTTGTTTTTTAAATTCATTATCACATGCGTTCAACTGTTATTTTTCCGTTAAGCAAAACCCTAGTCTGATGAATAAGACTCACCTTGTCGCTTAAACAACTCCACCACTATCCTAACCTATCTAGAATGGTAGAATAGTGTATACTGGGTTAATGCTTGCTATATTACTAATGCTTAGACATGCTTAGACTTGTCGAGTCATAATTTCTTGGATGGCAGGCAAATTCACACTATTGGATGGGTTATGTGATAGGTGGGTGTTCACCGGGATAACTAATGAACTTGCTTAATCATATCTGGGTTTAGACGAGAGGCCATGGCTGGGAGCATGGTGGGTTGTCTCGTCTTCCCGCAAGGACCGGTTACCGGTGTCCCTTCGAACCAAGATTCGCGTACTTCTACACGGGTGGATTATGGGGCCACCCACGACTCACTAATTTGCCTAGACTTAGTGTATGAGCTGCATTAGTTTGTCGTTTCCATTTGCCGTGTGCGTGAAAAAGGAATGTGGTGTGAGGTCTCATATAAGGGTGGGGTCGACACACGGTCTGGGAGACCGGGGATGTACCTCGATTCACAACGTATGGGACCGTGTCGTAGTTGCGGCCGGACTGATGCACATGGACTAGCCCGTACGGGTGGCTCATACCTAGGTCGAAAGCATTGTAACGGTCGTGATTGATCACCCTCTGCTAGCACACCTCGTGAAGTGTGTGATTGGCCTAGCACTAAGAGACGATCAATGCGTGTAGGTAAAGATGTACACCCCTGCAGGGTTTGAACTGTTTGAACAGCCGTGTCCGCGGTTATGGACAACTTGGTAAGATTTTGCATTGAATTAGACAACTATAACCAACTCTAAAACTTGCCAACTCTAAGGACGTGGTTAGCGACAGCTTCCTCCCAGGGTGGTCGAGGATGGGTCGAGGTATCTAAGGTGTGGTGATCTGCAGTAAGGACTGATCGGAAGTGTTCGACTTGTCCCCTTTTAAAAGTATTCTGATAGTCGGCTTTTCATCTACTTATTCATATTGACAAAGGTAAAACTGGCTTTCTGCAAATTAGTCCACAATTACCCCTTTATTGATACTTGGCACGTCTATTACTACTTCCGCACTGTAAGTCTTGCTGAGTACAATTTTGTACTCACCCTGCTATTGTTGATATTTTTGTTGCAGAGGAAACTGCCCCTCCAGAGGGTGGTTTCTATATAGAACTCGACACCGACGACGCCTAGACGCTGGGAATCCCAGGCAGTGATCTTGCCCCTGGGGTTGGCAGTTTGGTTTGTTTCGCTGCCACTTTTGGCTCCACCGTTTTGGCTTCGTAGCCGCTAATACTCTTCCGCTGTGTGTATTAGGACCTTCGGATCCTTGTGTGAATATATGTTTGTTAAGTTTCAAACTTATAATATTGCAGTTTCGGTCGTAGAGTTACTGCTGTGAAATCTGGTTGTTTGCGCCTGCTCATGTGCCCTGCGTGTATGTTGATGAAGCACATGTTGTGGGTAGGATTTCAGAGTTCCTATCATAGAGTTATTAGGTTTGATCACCCCTGTGAAGCGACTCTGCTACTGAGAGATTGGGAACTATATCACTCTACTCCAGCCGAGCATTAATTTGCCGGGACGAGTTCGGGGTTGATGTTCCGGCTCAGTAAGAACAGAGTGAGGAGACCATATCACCCTACTTGATCCGTGCATTAGTTTGCCGGGGAAAGTTCGGGGTTGACGTCTCGGGCTATTCGGAGCCATATCACTCCACTCCTCTTGGAATTAATCCCCAGGAGTTGAGGTCGGGGTTGACGTTTCGACTTAGCGGGTGGTTTTACTTAAGACTCTCTGTTACGAATTCTGGGGTTCGACAAAAAGTTATAGATTTTCTGAGTGAAATTGGCATTTTTTAACATTTAATTGAGTATTTTTAATTATTTCAAATTTTTGTTTATAGTAACATGAATGAAATTATTTTTAATAAATATGAAAGTTTATATTGATAATTTTCATATAAGATTTATAATTTTTGGAGTTGGGATGAATTTACTATTATTTATACAAGTTTTTGCCTTTTTAAAAGCATTTATGAAGTTCTTTTTTTAATTTAAACAGAGAAAAATTTTTATTACAGAGAGAGAGCTAGTCCTAGTCTATGACATGTGAAGGTCTGTGCACTAGGGTTTTCCTTTTTCTTATCGAATTTATTTTCAGCCGAATTAATGGTGGGGTCCAATTGTCATACTCATGTATTTAAACAGAGGATAATTTTTTTATTAATTAGTTGGCCCTACATGTCATATGGAGAACAATCAAATTAAGCATTTTAATTAAGTTTTACTGCCCTAATTAGCCTCCTGACCGGTGGGACCCACTGGTCAATGGCTCTACCGTGCAGTTAAACAGCCGGCTGGGTTTGAGCGCGCCGGTGAGACCGAATGCCGCCTAGGAGCTTAGGAGGGTTCTAGAGGCTTGGGGAGCTCACCGAGAGTGTAGCGGAATTTTCAACGAGGCTAGGGAGGGGGTGTAGCGGCGGAGAAGATGCGGGCGGTCGTTGCCGGAGGTTCGGAAGAAGGGAGAGCCAAGGCGTCCTTAGCAGAGGAGAAGGTCGTTTACGGCTCCGGAAGCTCCCGGCCAGGCGCATTTATTGGGGCGGTGTTGCCCAAGCTTGGACCGGCGTTGTCTGGACCAGGTGCGTGCCGACCAATCATCAGGCTTGAGTGGAAGAGGGTGCCCGATAGGCGGGTCCCATAGGTAGGCTATGAGGGGACGAGGAGGCACAGTGTGTAGTGACCCTATTCTCAAGACACGAGGTCAGTGTGAATTATGGCGAACAAAAACGATTTCTCTCGTTCGCATGCATACATATATATATATATATATATATATATATATATATATATATATACTTCAAAAATGATTTCGATTTAAAAACCCTAACATGTGCCCTTAAGGTTAACATGAAATCGAAAATAGCTCCGATTAAAACCCAAGAACATAATCCGATAACAACTTAAGAATAGACTAGTGAACCCAACCCCAATTGAACTCCAATCCAATGATTCTATAAGTTTTACATATTTGACGAGAGTTCCCTCAAGAAGTGCTCACGTCATTGGAACTCATTGTTGGTTTGAACAAGTAGTTCCTCAAGAACATTTTCTTTCGGACGGAATCGAGATATGGTGATTAAGTCGACCTCCTGGTTAAAGGAAAAAGAAAATTCATGAGCTGCCGTATTGATACGTTAGCTCTATCTGCACACGTAAACATGGATTTTTGGAAAATTATTAACAAATGCCTGCGTTCAACGTTGGTGAAAAATAGAGAATTAAAACAAAATAAAAGAACACCAAAAAGGGGGCTTACCTGCAGTGGGACCCCCAGCAGGGCTTTTTCTCCACGTAGCAACCGCAGCTGGCAGCTCATCACTGCCGCACGCCTCTTCCTCCTCCCCCACTGCTATTTCTCTCTCTCTCCTTCTTTGCTCCACGCACAGCCCAGGCATTCCCCTTCTTCTTCTCAAGCACCAACAGAACCATGCCTTCTTCTCCCCTCCAATCTCCCACCCAAAACCAAGAATCTGGCCATGCATGCTATGCCACGGGATTCCCCACCTCCTGAGCATCCTGTTCATCCAAGAAACCTTCACATGCAGGAGCTCCCCGGCGTCCTTCCCCCGCCGGCCTCCCCATGTCCATGCGCCACTGCTCCACCGGGGCTCCTCTAGCGCCGCCCCCTTCCTGCCCCGTGGTCGCGCGCCGCCGCTCCAAGCCCGCCGCCGGCCGCCCGTGGCTCCTCCGCCCCTGCTCCCGCCGCCGTTTTCCTCACCACCTCCCGGCCGAGCAGCCCCATGGCGCGCCGCCGCACTTCCCCAATCAGCGCCGCCCGCCCCCGAGCTCTGCCCACGGGACCGAGAGCCGGAGCGCCGCCCTCGAGCCCTCCCAGTTGCTGTGCCTCGGCTCGCCTGCCGCGCCGCGCCGTCAACCTCCGCGCCCGAGCTCTCCTTCCCCGGCTCCGCCAGCTCTCTGCCGCGCTGCCGCCGTCAGCAACCACCGCCGCCGCCCAGCTCTCCGTGCTGCTGGCCCCGCTGCCGCCTAGCCTTGGGTGAGATGTCCAGCAAGCAAGCGCCATTTCCCCTTTTTCCCCATTTCTCTGTTGTTGGATTCGAGCTTCATCAGTGCACTGGTTGTGTTAAACGTTGATCCGATTACGTAATCCATGTTAGTTAAAGTGTTTTCCAGTTAGTTTAAAGTTAATCTTGCTTAACCACCTGATACTTTAAGTCGTAGATGAATTCCAGTTAGTGAACTAGTTACAGAAGAATCTTAAATAGGTGTATATGCTGTAAAGGTTCAGATAAACTCAATGCTTTAATAGTGACACTAATTGACTACTCAATAACCAAATGTTAGTTCGAACCTAATGATCGTTAGTTGAAATAACGATTAGTAGTTGGAAGTAATACGCTGGTCAGTTCAAAATATTCTTAAGCAATCTAACTAATTAGTTTCTAATCACCCACTTAAATTTAGTTAATCAGTTAAGTTAGGTTAGTTGAACGACGGTTCAGCTTGAGTAACCCCGTAATTACTGCTAGTCATTTTGGTTAACTGCTGACTGAAGCACACTTAATAAATTGGCTAGTTGGTGCATCGGTTAACTGTATACCCAGCTAATACAGCTTGAATTAATAATCAGCATCCTGACAAACTAATTATTCTCACTAACTAATCGCCTCATGCATATCAAGTACTGCCCAGACAATTTCAAGCTTCGGTTAATAATAAGTACACTGGTATCGGTAAAACTGGATTAAGGCATCCCTAACGACCTACTAATCAAGTGAGTGCAGACATTGTGGATAGTCAGACCTTAAAGATGGCCCGTTAACAGTTAAGTCACTCAGTTCGTATACTGCTCAAATGACTGACAGTTAAGATAATTGATTGGATGTTGACATCCTTAACGACAGCATGCAGATAGCTGGTTGAACATAATTACCCTAACCATCGGTTGATGCGTCGGTATCCAGTTGAGGCATTTGTAGGCAATCACTCTCGTAACATTGTTATTCTGATATGTGTGAGCGATTGCATTGAGTAGCTGTGAACCTTTTCTTAAAATGTTAATTGAGTTAACTAGATAAATTACGGGATGATATTACGCTTGACCTTCGAGCCAACATGTCGTAATGCTGTTTCCACGTTAATTTAATTATTAACTAGACTGTTCAGATATATGTATCCCTGGAGCTGACATAACCTAATCGTAATGTGTGTGTACCGCTTAACCACACGGAATGCACAAATTAAAAATCTACAGAATAGTTAGGAGTTAACCTATTCTGGCTGTAGTATGCTGAGTCCATGTAGTGGCAGTTAAGCTTGACCAATACAAGTGAACTACTTAACGCTAATATAATTAGTCACGGGTTAGCACAATTAGTATACTATTATAATTAGCTTTCCCGTTACGGCAGATTGAACCCACATCGCAACCCTAAGGAAAGGATATACCAACCCGACTCTTCATGTCATTCCCAGTGGAAATACTTTAAATGATATACATATATCTAATCTAATGTTCCTTACCGAGAAGAAGACAGGAAATGCTAAGTTTTATTAAACTTGTAGAACTCGTAGAAGATGTCAACGAACTCCTAATACATATATGCTAGAGAATCTAGCTTAACAGCCAAACTAACATGCTCAATATCATAACTCACCTAGAATTCGCGCGAAAACCTAGCATTTCATGCATGCATCCATGTAGTTGTTCATCCACCATTAAAGCTATATCACAACTAAAACTAAACCCAGAATCTGGAATGAACGCCAACCTATTTATGTACTTGTATACCTTATTTTAAATCCACCGTAGTTGCATCCATATCGCTGGCATTCATGCATCTTCGTCCTTTTCGAATTAGTTCTTAGGGTTGCTTTTTCCCTTTTTAGAGGTCGCTTGCTTTTTACTGGTGTTTCAAGTATTCTGGAGTTCTCCCGCATGCTCCCCGCAAGATCAGGAACAACCCGAACAAGGCAAGCAGAGCTTGTTGCATCTTTACTTTCCGTACTATTGTGTATGCCCTGTTATGTGTGCTTAGGTGTGAATTGTTACTTGTATGTCGTATATGAGGTTGAGCACACTAGTATGCGTAGGATGTGTATTAGGTCAAGAACATCTGAAGGCTCTTCAACTAAATTGTTAAGTGAGTTGGGAGAGCCGAGGGCGTGCACAATGGGTACGGTTGGTGTGAATTGAAGCATGACGGCGACCCAGGAGTATGAAGATATTTTGTTATTTTGTCGCCATACCAACCCTATCTTCAGCGTGTCACCATCCCTTATCACACGTGAACGCTAGCGAGAACCAACACTGAGGATAGTTGGGGTAAGCCTCCATGCACTTTGAGAGGCTCGCTACCTCCAAACTGTTATGCACTCACTATGCCTGCAGGGGTTGAGTTGTCGGTAGTGGTTCGAGAGATTAAAATGAACATGTGTGGATTGGAACGCTAGCGAGAATCAACACTGAGGATAGTTGGGGTAAGCCTCCATGCACTTTGAGAGGCTCGTTACCTCCAAACTGTTATGCACTCACTATGCCTGCAGGGGTTGAGTTGTCGTTAGTGGATTTGATTTAGGGGCTGCCCTAATTGGATTGGATGTTGTTTAATGAATTAATTTGGATTGGACTCATGGGCTGTCCCAATGGATTTGGATTTGATGATTTGATCTCATAGTGACTTGGTTGTGATATGTGGTATCCTGAGTTAGTCCGTTACTTAGTCTGTCGTTATTTTACCTGGTTAATGCTATGTTCTTAACTTGTATATTGTTACTCTGAGAAGCATTCATGTTTAATCGTTGTTATACTAGTATGAGTAGGACATTTAATCAAGCACGAATAAGTCTTGCGAGTACGTTTGTACTCACCCAGGTTACTCCTGGAGCTTGCAGGTGAGCCGGTGGTTGAGGACTATTTCGATGATGCCTGCAATTGTTGCTTTCTCAGTTAGTTAGTCGATCAATGGGATAGGTTGTAGCTTTTGTTCAGCGGTAACTATGCCGCTGTGGGACTCATTTACCTTGTTTCCGCTGTCGTTTAACTTCTCCGTACTCGGATATGTTTTCGGTTATGGCCGAATGATGTAATATATTGTCCCATCGTGGACGGTTACTAGTAATATCATATATGTAGAGCTTTGTTGTGATGTCCGAGTTGTTAATCCCAGGCTGCCCTTACGCAATGCGTGTATGATATGAAGCGTTTTGGGTATGCCGTGAAGGGTTACGGTTGTACCGGTTGTTACTAGGTTGGGCAGGAATTGGTTGAGTGACCCGCTGGCTGAGATGCTGTGCCGGCCAGGCAGGGTGTGGGCGTTCTACCGGGCTTTCGAGCGACCCACTAGTCTTCGAGCTAGGTTAGGGTGTGGGTAGAACTGCCGGGCTCCTCCGACCTTGTCTTGTCTGGTAGTAATTGGGAACGACTCTAAACCTTCACCGGATTATGGAATCGTATGTGGTTCTGGGAAGATTGGTCACTTCCGGCCGGCTCGCACGTGGCGGGTGTCGGATCGTTCCGTCTTGGTGCGTACGGCGCAGGTACCGTGCCACCGGGCTGACGAGTCCTTCGGTCCTTGGCGACTTCGCGTTCCCTTAATCATATGCAATTCCGGGTCCGTGACACAGTGTGCATGGGTGCCTTTGATGTATGGAGGCAGAAAATGGTGAGGGAAAGGTGGGTCAGCGAAGTTGGCGCGGCCCATGGCCCGAAAGATTAGTGAGCCGAGGCCAACCCATTTGGCCTAGAGTGCCTTTTCCTTTTTCCTTTTTATTTTCCTTTTCTTTTCTTTTTTTGCTGGGATGATTTTGTATTTAAATGGGGGCTCAACCCCAAATATCAAAAATTGAGAAACTTCATAGAGACTCCATATAATATTCATGAGCCACTGTAAAATTCCCAAGTCAAACAAAAATGCACTTGACTGAAATTCATTTGAATTTTCAAATATGCCCCAAAATAGGTTTGAACTGTAGGCTGGTGCATAGATCTTCCAAAATTATTCCAAAATTTATGAAATGTTTAGTGGGGGTGTATAATAGCATATAATGCCCAGATATAAATTGCATAAACATGTAGGGAAGGAATCACCATAACATAAATCATCTACAGTTCTGCCATTTAATAAATTTGGATGATTTTCACTTGATTCAAATACATCCTTGCTCAATTGACTCTGGTTTTCTCTAGATACAACCCAAGGAAAGTAATGAACCTACCAGGGTGTTTACAAAGATTTTTGAGGGGCATTAGCTAGATGATGTAAGTTTTTCCTCTTTTTAGGGTTCAACTTTTAAGGAAGGAGCTAAAGGAAGGCAAAGTTCTTGTTTATGAGATGCATGAGTGCAGAAAAACTAGGGTTTTATTTTGCTTAGGTGCTTACAAAGTCATTGTTACAAACTTGGGTTGTTATGGTCTGTAGTGTGAGTAGACATCATAGATGGCTATTAGCTGAACCGTTTGTGATGTGTCATCACAGATGGTTCTGTGATGACTCTCCCACATATAACAGGCAGATTTTAGACAAATCATTTAGAGTTTCCTAGATCTGTCAGGCTGGTGGTGGTTGTTGCGTTGTGTTGTGGTGATTTTGAGAAGATTTGGAGGAAGGAGACTATATTTGAAAGAGTTATTGAGTTGGTGGTGATTTAGGGTTAGTAAATTGGTTCTCTAATTGGTTTATACTCATTTCACCTAGCTAAAAGAGTGGAAGAAAGATGTTTTAAATTATTTAGGTCTAGCCTTTTTGTAGAGAAATTATGCAAATTTAGCATGTTAGAAGGTTTAAGTTTTAAATCTAAGAGAGAAGATTATATTTGTAGCTAGTTAAGGGTTAAGATCTAGTATTTCTATGGAAAAATGGTTTATGCACTCTTAATTGTATATTTATGAGTAACTAATGCTTGTGTAGCACTAACTTAGTATTCCCTATGTTTTACTATATCTTTCCTCAGCTCACTATGCACATAGACCAAGGTAGCACTAAATCTAAGAACAATTTAATGCAAAATGACCATGCATATCCCCATTAAACCAATACTAGAACCATTTAATCAATCACAAAGCATTTAAAGAGGTGTGTAGAGTGAAAACATTGCAATAACTACCCTCTTGATATCCTTAATGATATCCTCAAAGGACAAACATTTTGAAACGGATTATCCTGAGTCTAAAGACATATATAGTGAAACAGAAAGAGTATTTATATGTTGTCAGGACCCCAGAATTGTATATGAGTAGGGGAACGAATGATCGCCAAGGACAGAGAAACCAGTCGACTTGGTGGCACGGTACCCGCGCCGTACACACCGAGGCAAAGTGGTCTGACACCTGACCAACGCACCATACGCTTACCGATGTCGTATGCCTTCACCGTTGGTCAAGCCGGCTGGAAGCAATTAGACTTCCCAAAATCACATATAATTCCCAGATCCTGTGGAGGTTTAGAGTCGTTCTCAATTCCACTAAGCATAGCAAGATCGGAGGAGCCCGGCGATCATACCCACACCCTAACCTAGCCCGGAAGCTAGTGGGTCGCTCGAAAGCCCGGTAGGATCCGCCCACACCCTGCCTGGCCGGCACAGCATCTCAGCCAGCGGGTCACTCAATCGATACCTACTCCACCTAGTGAAAAGAAGAACCGCCCTAACCCTTCACGGCATACCCATACACTCCATTTCATACATGCAATGTATATGGGCAGCCACCAAAATAACTTGTATATCATCACAAAACTCTACGAAAGAAGGATTTAGAGATAATAAACATCACCCGTACGACGGTCGACGGGTAGGTCATAACTTCGACATTACACGACATAGAAGTCGTTTTCAGCACACAAAAGTATGAAAACAGCAGTGGAAGAGTTTGATAACCACGGAGATGACCAGCTAAGCCACCTCCCAAAAGCTATACAACATAGTGTTCGACTAAAACATGCAAACTTGCAGCATTAAACATCAGAGACGGCGTTCCCGGAACCAAATTATTCATCTATGCTAGGGTCATCTGCAGGATTTGAATTTCCGAGTGAGTACTTTCGTACTCGCAAGATGCTAAGTGCTCATCCCAGATTAACTTTAGCATGGCATGGCAATTGAATGATGATAATGGCATATAACTCAATTAAACATTATACGTTCAAGATGACACATGTAACATCCCGGTTTTCGTAAGTCTAATTAGCGTTTGTGTTATCGAATTTGAGTAAGTTTTAAAATTTTGTTCGAGGTTGCGACATGTCATGCATCGTAAGAACCCGAAGTGGTAAACCTAGTTGGAGGCGACGTGAGAGGATGTAGACACAACTCGCGTTGCTGAGTTGTGTCGATTCTATCATACCACGTTGCTTACGCTAGTCGGGTTATTGCGCTCGCATACATCTCATACATTCCACACATTGTAGATAGATCGTACCAACACATGCAAGTAATTGAATAACTAAACTTTATTCAATTGGAAGAATAACATTACAAGTATACTTTAATTGATTACATGATCCAAAGGGAAGAAATAATGAAAGAGTACAAATATAGTTGTCGGATGTGCAAGAATAAACAAAGAAGATTATATCATATACTTCTCTACCTATGCAAGTATCTAAACCCTAATCTTCGATCCTCGACTAAACCCTAGTGGTGGGGGAGGCAACCTTGGAATGTTGGCACTCGTCGGACCTTCAGACATATTCGTCTGAGATCGTCGAGTTGTGCCAATTGCTGTAGGAGGCATAATGTTTTCGAAAACTTTTTCTTTTGAAATAGAGGTGGTCCCACCAGCACAGTTTTGCCTAAACCCGTGAAATTAATCGCGGGGGCAAAGTAGCACCGAAAGGCGGGACCTAAATAGTTTTTAGATTTAAAAATAAGTTAACAAAATGTTTTGTCTCCAAAACTGTCCGAGGGCCACTTGGCTAAGACCCTCATCAGACGAATCTAACATAAGTATATAGGGAGAAAAGGGATGAGAAGTAATGAAAATATATTTTATTTTTCCTATACTACTTATCTACCTTGCCTCCATTGATTTTTTTTATAAAGGAAAATTCTTTAAAACTAAAAGTGTTTGAGATAATTCACTGAGTAAAATATCATCAGCCCTCATATGTTGAACAGGGTCAAAGCCTTAGCATGGAAGCCAACCGAGCCCACCAAAAATGCTGCTATAGTTATCCGGTGATCCACATCAGCACAGGATCAACACAACTGAAAACCCAAGCAGGAGGTGGCCTACTGACCAAAGGCAACCAGGAGGTGGCATTCTTGCCACCAAAGAAAGAAAGCCATACGGATATCCCTGTAGGATCAAGGCAACAACAGCAAGCCACAACAGTCCATTGCCACCATCGAGACCACCATTTCCAGTAGCTAAACCGAGCAACCACCAAGCTTTAGGAGGCCAAGCTTAAGAGAGATGGTCAAGGGGAGGGAATCAAGAGGAGGACCAACCGAAGCAAGAGAGGAGTGAGCCACCAGCAGGGTCAGCTAGACCATCATGAGAAAAAGAAGAGAAGAGGGGGGGGGGAAGAAGGACCCTCAGATTTAGATAAATCATCCTTAGGCTATAGGCATCTAAGGTGAAGCATCCATTTTTATCAGATTTTCTTACCCTTCTCTAACCGCTTTCTCAGCAAAGCAATTCATCACAGAATTCGGCCTAAAATCAAGCTATGCATCTGTTCTTTCAGTTCAATAATTGATCTATACATGCATGAAGAAATCAGAGAACAACTAATATCAAGCATAGTACATGTTCTTATCGGTTTTCCAAAGTATCTATTTATGAATCATACATGTATATAAGCAACTCAAATCAAGTGCAGCATTTGTTCTTCAACTAGTTTTAATACCCAATCGCATATATATGCATATGTATCAGCAATCAAGGACCAGACCAAGCAACCAGTGTATCTGTTCTTATCAAGATTTCTTCTCTCATTTCTCAAATAAAAGCATTCCAAAAGTAAACCAATTAGACCGAGTAATAGCATCTGTCCTTACCAAACCCGAAGGCCACCAACACACACATATACTTCAAGCATCAAGCATAAACATACACACATCCGTATATGCATCCTTGTCATCTTAGGAGGAATTGTAAAACATCAGTAGGCTATAGCATGTCAATGACCAGAAGGAACCGAGCTAACATCATGTAGTAGGATTCAAGCCTCCCAAAAACAATAATCATCAGGCATCAATAGCAAGTAGACCAAATGACAGCATCCATTAGCAACAACTGATGTATCACATCTCACCATCATACCTCAATCAAATCCAATCGGACCAAGCATGGCAAGAAATAAACCCTAGAGCAAAGGGGGATGGGATAGAGAAGGGGAAATACGGACCTTACCTGGAGGTGCTGCCACCGCCACGGTTACGGTGGCGACCAACTCCACCGCCCTCCGGCAGCGGTGACAGCAGGTGAAGAGGGCTGGGCCGAGGAATCCAAGGCCCTGGGGTAGTCGCAGACGGCGGCAAACCGAGCGCCACGATGGGCGACGGCAAACCCGAGCCCTAGGGCTCGAGGCGGCAGCGGATCCAGAGCAGGGCGGAGCGGCGGCAAGGGGAGGCCCGGTAGAGCCGAGGTGCCCGGGGGAAGCGCCGGGAGGTTGCTGCCGGTGGCATTTGGGGGCGGTGGTGCACCCGGAAAAGGGAGGCAAGGCGGCGAACCGGGGAGGCGGCGGCAGCATGTCTGAGGGGAAGCACCAAGGCACCCTCACCGGAGTGCGAGCGGCGGTGAGACGCTAGGGAGAAGGAAGCCAAAAAGGCAAAGAGAGGAGGGGGCTTGATTGGGTGAGTGGCCGGGTGAGAAAAATAAGAGAAGGGAGGAAAGAAAGAAATGAAAGGAGATGAGGGAGAAAGAAAGAAAAAGAGGAAATAAGGAAAAGAAAGAAAAGAAGAAAGAAGAGAAAAGAAAAGAGAAATCTAGAAAAAGAAAAGGAGGGGGAGAAGAAGGTGACATCATTTTTCATGTGGGCCCGGTAACCGAACTGACCCATCAAAAATAACTAAGTGGACTTTGACCCTAGCGCACCGGCCCTAGACCAGAGTTAATATGTCAAACACATGTAAAACTACTTTCTGTCATTCTAAATTGAAGCCAGATTTCTAAGTTTGTCATAAAACCCTTTTTAGAAAAGCATTTAACACCTAGAGTAAGTCACTCATATTCACTCGGAAACACATGAATCATATGCCAACATATGCATAAAAATGAATCCTACTCATTCATACCATTTTTATACATGTTTTGCATCACTAATAAAATGAACCTGATTAATTCAACGAATCCAACTATTTCTCTATCACCAAAAATCATTCGGAATACGATGCTTTCAGCATCGAAACTCCGATTAAATCAATTCATGATGCATTAGTTCTTTTTTTAAGAATATTATACCATAACATGCATTCCACGTCATCATCATGCTGCGGTTCAATCCTTACTTATCGCATTATCTTTTTGATGTTTTTGCTTCTTCCGGGTAGACATCGGAGTGGATGTGAGTTACAAGCAACATCCTGAGAAGATGTCGGATCATGCGCAGCAAGGCAAGTAGCCCCTTTGAACACATTGCAGATACCTACTATTTGCAAAGTATTAGTTGTTTTCAAATTCGTTATCGCACACGTTCAAATTCTATTTTCCGCTAAGCAGAAACCCTATTCCTGTGCATAAAACTTACTTTGTCGCTCAATCAACTCCACCACCATCCCAACCTATCTAGAGTAGTATAGTGTGCACTTTTATAATGCTTGCTATGTTATTAATGCTTAGACATGCTTAGACTTGTAGAAGTCGTAATTCCTTGGATGGCAGATGAATCAACACCATGGGATGGGTTACTTGGTAGGTGGGTATTCACCAGGGGTTAACTAATAAACTTGACTAATAATCAATGGGTTAGACGAGAGGCCATGGCTGGGAGCATGGTGGGTTGTCTCGTTTTCCCGCAAGGATCGATTTCCGGTGTCCTTTCGAACCAAGATTTACGTACTTCTACACGGGTGGGATAATGGACCACCCACGACTAAATAATTTGCCTAGACTTAGTGTATGAGCTGCATAGTTTGCTGTTTCCGTTCACTGGGTGAGTGAAAAATGATGTGGTGTGGTGCCTCAATATAGGTGTAAGGGTTACACACGGTTCGAGTCCAGGGATGTATCACCTGCTACAACTTATGGGACCATGTCATAGTTGCGGCCGGACTGATGTACATGGACTGGCCCATAAGGGTGGCTCATACCTAGGTCGAAAGCATTGTAACGGTCGTGTTCGATCACCCTCCGCCAGCACACCTCGTGAAAGTGTGTCAATCGCGATGGCACTAGGAGACGATCGATACGTGTAGGTAAAGATGTACACCCTTGCAGGGTTAAAACTGTTGAACAGTCGTGTCCACGGTTATGGACAACTTGGTAAGAATCCGCAACGAATTAAACAACTACAACAAACTCTAAAACTAGCCAACTCTAAGGCTGTGGTGTTAGCGACTGCTTCCTCCCAGGGTGGTTGAGGAAGAGTCGGGGTACCTAAGGTGTGGTGTTCTGCAGTAAGGAATGATCGTGAAGTGTTCGACTCGTCCCCTTTTGAAAAGTATTCTAGTAGTCGACTTTCATCTATTTAATGAATATTGCTAAAAGTAAATTGGCTTTCTGCAAAATAGTCCACTATTCCCCTTTTATTGATACCTGTCACATCCACTACTAATTTCCCCTTGTAAGTCTTGCTGAGTACAATTTTATACTCACCCTGCTATAGTTGACATTTTTTTTGCAGAGGAAACTACCCCTCCCGAGGGTGGTTTCTACCTAGAGATCGACACCAACGACGACGAGTCACTGGAAATCCCAGGCAGTGGTCCTGGCCTGGGGTTTGGCAGCTTGGTTTGTTCTGCTGCCACTTCTGGCCTGACCTTTTTGGCTTCGTAGCCATATTTATACTCTTCCGCTGTGTAGTTGGATTTGGATCTTCGGATCCCTTATGTGAATATGTTGTCAAGTTTCAAGAACTTATAATATTGCAGTTTCTGTCGTAGAGTTACTGCTGTGGTATCTGGTTGTTCTCACCTGCCTCATGTGCCTTACATGTATGTTATTGAAGCACATGGTGCGGGTAGGGTTTCAGAGTCTATATCATAGAGTTGTTAGGTTTAATCACCCCTGTGAAGTGACTCTTCTACTGAGAGCTTGGGAGCTATATCATCCTACTCCAGCCGAGCATTAATTTGCTGGGGCGAGTTCGGGATTGACGTTCCGGCTCAGTAGGAAAAGAGTGAGGAGACCATATCACCCTACTCAATCCGTGTATTTGTTTGCCGGAGCGAGTTCGGGGTTGACTTCTCGGGCTATTCGAAGCCATATCACTCCACTCCTCTTGGAATTGACACCCAAGGGTTGAGGTCGGGGTTGACGTTTCGACTTAGCGGGTGATTCTACTTAAAGCTCTCTGTTATGGATTTTGGGTCCCGATAACACATCCCTACCATCTAGTTTATAGTTTGCAAGAAGTAAGTCATGAATTCAAGCTATAACTCGAATTCCTTACCAATTAAAGATTAGGTTCAGATCTAGGATTTCAGGAACACCCTATTCCAAAGCATTCAAAAGTGATATGAACAGGTAACAATGCATTACCATTAACACTAGAGCGAAATTGCCACCCAAATACTCCATCAAGCTTTCAAAATGTGGGCTCCAACCCATTAACGACTCCAATCACAACCATACATCATAGTCAAGCGTATTATTCCCTCTAAGACCTCCTAATCTTTGAGGGATTTCGAGATGAGTGTATCTACCTTATCCCGAATCAACTGTAGTCGAGGGAAGAGCTACTACCCTTACCCCAAACGGGAGTATCTTGATAAGGTCGAGGGTAAATGGTTGGCCGACCATTACCCTACCTGACCCTCATCGACCATACCCTCGTCGGCTTAAGGAGAGGACCTATTGTCAAGATCGTGCGGGCTGCTACCCGTCAAGTCTCCAATGAAGATCCTCTCCCGTCTCTCGCATCTTTCCAAGGTTTAAGTAGTTATTGGGATAATTTAAATAGTACACCAATGCTGATCATACACACAAGCAACCTACTCATGCTAGTAGATAGATGCACCACATACATCATTTCGAAATATTCGAACTACACGTCATTAATTAACCAATGCATAGCAAAAGATAATTGGAATATTCCCAACAAGTGAGTATGCTTGCCTTGCTGTTCTGGCATGTACTCCTGCTGGTGATCACCCTCGAGAAAACCTTCGTTGCCTGACTCTAGAGAATAAAGCACCGAAACATCGGAAAAGGGGGCAAAGCAAATAAACAAATGCTGGAATTTTCAGAGATAATGACATGCATGAGATGCATCCTACAATGTAGAGGATGAAAATATGCAACTAATGCAATTGGTTTCGCCTCATTTAGAGTTGGGAATATTTAGTTATGAACTTTCTAAGTTTGAGGTGTTTTTATTTGAATTTGATAATGATTTGCGAATTCCAAAATTCTTTTTGTTTATAGCAGAACAGAGGGTGGTATATATATATGTACACCAGTAAACTCTACTTAATACATGAGAAATTTTACTCACCAAAATCGCCCAAGTAGTTAATATTCTTGTAGGTTTTGCATGTCAAAAGAGTAGTTCAGTGTATTTTATTGAGTATTACCCATGCCATGATAAAAAGGGTTGGCTAACCACATAATGATTCATTCATCAAGTAGTCGGTTAACGTGCTAGTCTGGAGCTCGATTTGTCTCAACCAAAAATCTATTAGTGAGTTTATTAGCTACTTGTGACCTGATTAGTTAATCAATTATTAGGATAACTGAAATAGTAGTTAAGTTCTTCATCCCTTAGCATTTAATTTCTGTTGCGGTTTGTCCATGATTTGGGCCGTGGGGAGCAATGATCGAAAAGGGAGGGTGGAGGGGTGCTGCCTCACCCCAAGACTGTTGGAGTCAACTCGGAGGATTCGAGTTGCTGCAGGAACACCACCGGTGCTGGAGAAGAGGAGAGCCTGCCACTTCGGTTCGTGTGATCAAAGCACAATGACGGAGAATGGTGAGCATCAGAGAGAGAAAAGAGAGGTTGGGGAGGAAGAAGGGGAGGAACCGTGCCACCTGGGTTGCTGGTTTACCAGGAAATGATCGCCGGAGAACTGCGATGATTGCTGGCCTTGGCGAGGGAAAAAGGAGCAGAGGTAGCAGTTAGGAAAAAGGGTAGACGGAGCACCCGGTGGAGGGTTTTAAAGGGCTTGGAGCGGGGAGACCGAAGGGAGGTCCCGGCGATGTCATCCCACCCGGCGAATGACGCGTGTCCTTAGTGGCACCGCGTGGAGGAGAACCCCTGCGGGTGGGACCCACAAGGCAAAGAGGGTAGGGAAGAAGGCGCAGTCCGGCGGGGCGCCTTCCCTAGGAAGTAAACAGCAAACGGCCTTCAAATCTAAATTTTTAAACGGGCATGGCTTCTGACTAGGTACAAGTCGTTCCCGGTACAAGACGTTCTTGACTCTGCAAGAGTTGTTTCTGACTAGTTACGAGTCGTTCCCTATTATATACGAGTTGTTCCCAACTAAGTACAAGTCGTTCCCGGCTATACACGAACAAGCCGTTCCGACTGTGCACGAGTCGTTTCTGACTAAATACAAGTCGTTCCCCGACTATGCACGAGTTGCTCCCAACTTGGTATAAGTAATTCTTGACTTAGTACAAGTTGTTCCTGACTATGTACGAGTTGTTTCCAACTCGGTGCAAATCATTCCCCGACTCAGTACGAGTTGATCCCGGCTAGGTACGAGTCGTTCCCAACTTGCACGAGTTGTTCTCGACTAGGTACAAACAAGTCGGCTACCCGAGTAGGTACAAGGATACCATCCGAGTAGGTTCACACTATCCGAATAGGTCTAGGATTACCATCCGAGTAGGCTCACGTTATCTGAATAGTTACATAATTATCATCCGAATAGGCTCGCGCTACCCGAATAGATTCAGGCCGCGCGGGTGGTTCTATGATTTGGTTATGGTATGAGTGAAGAAGCCTACGTGTATGCATGAGATGAAAAACTTTATTTTAATTAACTCGTGAGTTCATGCTGATTTCATGAAAGTGTAGAGATTACGAGAGGGTCTTTACATATGTGTCGTAGCATCAATGGATCGAAACTGGATGTTTGATGTGAGCACTGTGACCCAATTGTACATTAGTGGTGTGAAGGAATTTATAGAGGCGATGGAGAAGGATATGTTGAGAAAGGGGGGGTGAATTTATGTGTTGCCCATGCACTAACTGTATGAATGAGAAGATGTTGAAGAACCCAGCTCATATACAAGGTCATTTTTCTTGGAAGATTGAATGGACCTAGGATGTTGTCTAGAGGGGGAGGGGGGTGAATAGGCAATTTAAAAACTTGTACGATTTATGTCAATTCTAATGCATAATTTAATTAAATGGTTTTTCACAAAATATAGACCTAAAACAATTAGGCTCACTAAGTGCATTAGCACCCTAAGTCTATATCAACAAAAGAAAAACTATGGTGACAAGCAAGCAAGGCAATTTCTACACAGGATAATTATGCAATAAAGATTGCAAGAAAGTAAAGGAGACAAGGTATACAAATGATGTTTGTCTTGAGGTTTGGATATCCACCTGTATCCTACGTCTCCATTGAGAAAGCTTGTCCCGACGAACAAGCTGGTTCCAACTCAAGCGCTATTCTCAAGATCCTTGCCTCAAGCAAGAACCGGTCACTTTGGTTACCTCGTTCCTCCGCTCCAGAGATGGTGAGCTCCACAACTACTCACAACTCCTTAGGCCTCTTCACAACTTCCGTTGAAGAGATGACTGAACTTGCAACCGCCAAGCTATCTAGGAGGCGGTAGCCTCCAAGAGTAACAAGCTCCTGGACTTCCACTCAACAAAATCAATGTGGAGAGCTCAAACCAATGCCATCACCAAGTGCAAAAGCATGCACCACTTCCTCTCATACCTCACCAAGAGCAACTTATGCCCTAGAGGCTATTAAGTGGAGGAGAGTAAGAGAAGGGACTCAACAAATGATCCCAAGGGCAGCAGCTTGTTTCCATCCACAGCTAAGGGGGCTACTTATAGCCCACCCTAAAAAAACTAGTTGTTATGCCACTTTTTGCACTGCATGGAGGCTCTAGACCAGCTCATCTTGGAGGGCTTGGGATTCGAAGAACTAGTCATTACTCAACTTTTTGCACTACTTGAAGGCTCCGGATAGAGATCACTCAGAGGGTTCAGATGGAAGAAAAAACTTCTATCCAGAGAAGAAAACTTCACTTGGATGCTCCAGATGGCTCCCACTCAGTGGCTTCGGAAGTTCAACACTTAGCGAAAGGAGGACCACCTAGCTCCTTGGAGGCTCCGGACAAAACTCACTTAGAGTGTCCAGGTGTGATCAGTGTAGAGGAACAGAAGCTAGGGTTTTTCTTTCGCAAAGTCCTAATGGAAACCACTTGGAGGCATCGGACCAAGAAAATGCTCTCTGGACAGAGACATTTTTAGCTCTCGGAGGGTCTGGAAGAACTTCACTCGGAGGCTTCGATCAAAGGAGAGATGGTTGAATCACACAAGATTCAAACCGGGATCAACACGGAATGGTTGAATCACACAAGATTGAAACCAAGAGCACCTTAGAATGGTTGAATCACACAAGATTCAAACCAAGATCAACAAACAGGAGGATGAAACTTATGTAAGGGTTTGAGTACTCGACATGCAACTTGTTCGAACTACTCATCCGATAACCGCTCTTGATAGAACGATTATCTATCCTAACCTGGTCTCCCACCAAACACATTGATACTAGTCAAACTAAGGGAACCTATTCTAGGCATACCTTTGCCTTGCGCATTCCACTTGAGCCTTGATGAACATGGTCATCCATGCTCCAAGCTGAAATTTTTCTTGATCACCATTGCTTGATGAAGTCTTTCATTTGGCTTTCCATAATCCCTTATGGGAAGCCTTCTCTTGAAGATCATCTTCACATGTCTATTAACTCTTGATGGACCGCAAGATTCAAGTATATCTCCCACCATTGCTCTTGACTTGAACTTGCCTTGCTCATCTTGTTGTCATCACCTCTGTCCACTTAATCTTGTGATGGTGATCCTTGTATCTTGTTGAACATCAGCACTTGACGCAATCTTCACTTAAGCTTTGTGAGATAATTCTCTTGATGCCATCTCACTACATGGTACATAACTTGCACTTATTTTCTCACAGTAGAAAACATGTTAGTCCACAATATGCAATTCACAATTGCTTACCAAATCCGCTTGATTACATGATCACAAGTGGCACATCCTTTAAGCTCTATGTTGACCATTTTGAGTTCATCCTTGAACTTCAACATGGTCATCCTTCATCATCTCTTGAACTTCACCATGATCAACTATGTCTCACATCTTGAATCTACTTTTTAGTTGTCCATCACCACAAGATGGAATCTTCACTTGAAGTTCATATATCCTCACATGACACTTGACTTGATCACATCCTTGTCAACTTGATGTCATCAACTCATGATGCTTATCAATGTGGAATCTTTACTTGAGGTTAATCTTTAGTTCAAGTCCTTTGTCCTCACGCGACACTTGACTTGATCATGTTCTTCTCAACTTGATGAACATTTGAACTCATCAAGCATGGGTTTCACGGACTCATAGGCTCATTTTCTTGATGCAGCCTCACAAAGTAGTACCTAACTCACACGCTTTCCAAACTCAAGGAAATGGTAAGTCCACAAACTCGGTTGTCATTAATCACCAAAATCACTAGACACACATCTAGGGGCGTAGATGTACTTTCTGGTTCCGTAGATGGTTATACATGATGGACCAGTTATGGTGAAGAGCAGATAAATACAGAGGGGGTTGATGAAGTGATGAGTAGCGAAGAGTAGAATATACCGGATGATGTAGACTCTAAATCCGATTGTGATGATGACGATATGCTTCCCAATGATAATGACTTGGATTAGATGTTGCGTAATGTAGATGTGATAGACCTTGGTGGGAGAGCATATGATAAATTCCTGGCTTTGATGGATGACTTAGAGAAACCTTTGTTCCCCAGTTGCAAGATAAAACTCACAAGGTTGTCATCCATCCTTGAATTGCACAAATTGAAGTCAAGCAATGGTTGGTCCGACAAAAGTTTCATGGCCCTGCTTCGACTAATGGTAGACATGCTTCCAAAGGGAAACGAGATGCCCACAAGCACTTACAAAGCCAAGAAGGTTCTTGTCCCCTAAGATTGGAAATAGAAAGAATATATACTTGTCGAAACAACTGTATCCTCTTCCGTAAAGAGCATGAGAATTTTCATGTTTGTCCGTTGTGCAAGACATCCCTATACAAGCAACGTAAGAATGCTCAGGATGATGACTCAGAAGGCAACGAGGAGACAAAAGGAACTTCAGCTAAGGTCATGTGGTACCTTCCTATAATCCCTGTTTGAAGGTTTGTATGCGAATCCAAAACAGGCGAAACTGATGCGATGACACGCAGAGGATCGTAAGGATGATGCAATGGTAAGACACCCTTCTGACTCCATCCAGTGGAGAAACATCGATAGGAATGTTTCAACTGTTGGTGTGGATTTGAAGAATGTTATTTTTAGATTGAGTACTGACGGATGAATCCATTCGATAGAGTGAGCAGCTGACATAGGACTTGGCAGGTGGCTCTATGTATGTACAACCTTCCTCCTTGGATGTGTATGAAGCGGAAGTCCATCTTGTTAGCTATGCTCATCCAAGGACTGAAGCAACCTGGAAACGATATAGATGTGTACCTATCATATTTCATGGAAGAACTGAAAAAACTGTGGGATGAAGACGTAGAGGTATTTGATGCGGACAAAAGAGAAAACTTTACCTTACGTGGCTTACTGTTCTGCTCCATCAATGATTATCTTGCCTATGGTAACCTGTCAGGCCACACTACAGAAGGACCCAAGGGCTATGCTCAATGCTTGGATGATACCGTGAGTATGTATCTCAAGAACTGGTGCAAGACCGTGTACCATAGGTTCTTGTGAAGAAATCACCCATACTACAATATGGCGTAAGAGTTTGACGGATGGATTGAGGGAGGTTTGTCTCCAAAGCCTTTCGCTAGGAAGCTGGTCTGTGCCATGGTTAAGGATGTGGATGTTGTGCTAAAAGAGAGCGGAAATTAAGGAAGAAGTTACCTTACTAGGAGCACCTAGAAGTTCACAATTGTTCAATGTCACATACGTAGAGAAGAATATATGTGATAGCTTGGTTGGTCTCTTACTAAACATTCCTAATAAAACAAAGGATGGTGTGAAGGCACGGCTCGACTTGGTCGTATGGGTATTAGACCTGAGTTAGCACCAAAAGAAACTGATAAATGTTGAACATTCCTTTCCCCTGCATATTACACTCTATCCAATGACATGAGAGTCGAACTTTGCTAGTGCTTAAATGGTGTGAAAGTTCCTTCCGATTACTCCACCAACATCAAGAAACTTATTCCGATGCAAGATTTGAAATTAATTAGCATGAAGTCTCATCATTATCACGTGTCATGACACATATGCTCTCTTTTCATAGTAGAGGGATTTTTCCTGTAAAGGTCTGAGAGACAACATAATATTGTGTCAATTTTTTCACACAATTTTCCAGAAGGTTATTGACCCCCTCGGACAGGATGCCCTGCAGGCACAGGTGGTGGTAACTCTATATAATCTTGAGATGTATTTCCCTCTGTCTTTTTTTGATATCATGATACATCTCATTGTTCACCTTCTTAGAGAGAGAGAGAGAGAGAAGGATGTGCGAGACTATCTTCCTACATAGCATTTACCCGACTGAGAGGTATATGGGAATCCTCAAGTCCTATGTACGGAATGCATCCTAACTAGAGCGCAACATTGTTCAAGGTTATGCAATCAAAGAGGTCGTTAAGTTCTGTTTGGACTACATGGCTCATGTCAAACCGATAGGTTTTCCTTAATCTCGCCATGTAGGGAGGCTCGATGGTATTGGGACTCTCGGAGCAAAAAAAATCAATCCTGATCGTGATCCACAAGCTCGAGCCCATTTCATGGTATTGCAACACATGGCTGTGGTGCCACAGTATATCAACGAGCACATGGACATGCTACGACAAAAGAACCTAGCAAAATCCGCAACTTGGGTCATGAAACAACATAACTCACTATTTAAGCAATGACCGAGGGACCGAATCACCGGGACCTCATCAAATGATGAAATGCTTATATGGTTGGCAAGAAAACCAGCAGATACAGTCCTGAAATATCAAGGATACAACATAAATGGGTACACATTTTATACCAGGGCTCAGTATGCAAAGAGCACATATCAAAACAGTGATGTCCGCATAGATGCTCTCGCTACAACCCGGAGGAATCGCCCCTATTATGGGTTCATAGAGGAGATTTAGGAGCTCGACTACGTAAAAGTTCAGGATCCCCATACTTCAGTGCCGTTGGGTCCATCTTCCAAATGTGAAGGTCGACAGATATGACGTGACACCGTGGACCTCAAACGCATTGACTGTAAGAACGAACCATTCATACTCACAAAACATGTTCACCAAGTCTTCCATATATTTGATCCAGCAAATAAGAAGTGCCATGTTGTAAGGAATAGAAAAACAAGCATTATAGGAATCGACAATGTTGTCGATGAGGATGACTACAACCAATTTGACGACATGCCTCTTCTCAGAGACGTGACATGGGAGGAAGAACGACATGAGAAAGCTAGCTACATATACAACGAATCCCGAGGGGCTAATTTTCAAAGGAAATAAGAAAGTGATGTAATGCATGATGAAGAAACTACTTTTATGTGTCATTACAATTTTGTGAATGATGAAAAGGTACTTTTATGTGTATGTGTATGTGAATGATGAAATCTACTTTGGTGTGTATGTGAATATATGCTCATAGCTACCTTTATGTGTTGATATATATATTGTAAATCAATCTGCTTTGAATAAATTATGTGAAGAAACTTGCTATTTTTCCCTTGCCTACAAACATGAAAATTCCTACCCCCTAAAAAGTATCATCACACATAGGTGAGTTGACCAAAACCGTCTGTGATGTGGATGTCATCACAGAGGGTGAACCAATGAACCGCCTGTGATGACAGTCATCACAGACAGTTGGTTAAGTTAAGCCGTCAGTGATATGGAGTCATCATGGATGGTTGAACCAGTGAACCGTTTGTGATGACAGTCATCACAGACGGTTTGGTAACTTCACTTGTCTATGATGTGTTTCCTACATAAGATTTGGACTTAGGATTTTTTGGCATCCATCCTCACTCTCAAACCAAATCAATGTCGCACATGCCTCTTCCTCTCGCAGAGCCCGACGCCGTCGCTAGTATGGCAACTTGCTCCGGAGCTCGAGCCCGTTGCCGCCTTCTTTCTTCTCGATGCCGCCCGAGCAAAGCACCTTTGGCATCTCCTCCAGAAGTTGCCTGAGTGGAGCGCTACCACCGCTGCCCCCTTCCTCCCTGATAGTGCTAGACACTGCCACCGGCCACTCCTCGGCGTTGCTAAGGTGCTCGATGCCTCCATTAGCCTCCTACTCTCTGATCGACGCCACCATCGGCCTCCACCCCGATTGATGCAGCACGCCATCGACATCCTCCCTGAGCCCTAGCTGCCGACCTACACCTCCTCCCCTAGCCGCTGGTATCATCATCCTCCTCCGCTAGTTAGCAAGGGTTTTGATTGAATGGATGAACTAGCTAGGGTTTCAATTGAATGGATACAGATTGTTATCTTTCCATGGATTAATTACTACAAAATTGAAAAAGTGTTGGCTCTGAATCTCCTAAGGACTTCAAGTGGATTATGTAAATGATGAGTGATGCTTGTAAATGATGAGTGACTAAACTGTGATATATTTCTGCCAATTTTATGCCCTTATTTGGTTATGTTATATGTTTATATGCTTGGTCATTATAACCTTTCTTCAATTTATTAAAATTTTGCTATAAGTGCTCCTTGTTAATTGGTTATATGCCTCCATTTTAATTTTGTTTGTATGAAATTAAAATATGAATATCCATTTTAATTTTTCTATTTGTATAGCTCTATTTTAAATTTTTTAGAGTAAAGTGTATTTTTCACCCCTCAAGTATTGCCTGTGGGCACATTTCAACTCTGAACTTCAAAACCGGGCAAACTTCACCCATAACTGTCAAAACCGGGTAAATTACCCCCTGCAGCGGTTTTGCGCTGACGTGGAGTGGTTTTTTTTCCTAATTTGGACAACTCAGCATTCCACGTGGATCCTAGTCAGCTTGGAAAAATTCAAAAAAATTCAGAAAAATGTAAAAAAATTCAGAAAAACAAAAAAACAAAAAATTCAAGAAAAAAATAGAAAAATTTTAAAAATAGAAAATTTAAAAATTCAAAAAAATCAGGAAAATTTTAAAAATAAAAAAAAATTTAAAAAGTCAGAAAAATTTAAAAAAATCAGAAAAATTAAAAAAATCAGAAAAATTCAAAAAAATAGAAAAATTTAAAAAAATTCTCTCCTCCCACCGCTCCATTTGTTGTCCTCCGAGCTCAACTTCAATCAAGGTAGACTCCACCCGTGGAATCACCATCCAATTTAGTCAATATAGCACTAGATATATCAATCTCAATATTGATGGATTTTCCTGATTTGTGTTGAATTTTTTTCTAATTTTTTTGAATTTTCCTGATTTTTTGAATTTTTGAATTTTTGAATTTTTCTAATTTTTTTGAATTTTTCTTTTTTTTGAGTTTTTAGTTTTTTGAATTTTTATTTTTTTTAAAATTTTTCTGATTTTTTTCAAGCTGACTAGGATCTACGTGGAATGCTGAGTTGTCCAAATCGGGAAAAAACCACTCCACGTCAGTGCAAAACCGCTGCAGGGGGGTAATTTACCTGGTTTTGACAGTTATGGGTGAAGTTTGCCTGGTTTTGAAGTTCAGGATTGAAATGTGCCCGCAGGCAATACTTGAGGGGTGAAAAATACACTTTACTCAATTTTTTATATTAAATAAATATATGAAATACACTATGCATTTTAATTTTGTCTACATATGCCTTCAGTTCCGTTTAGTATAAGTTAGGATGCACATTCGTCTTTGAATTTCATGTCCTCTTCTTTGCCACACCCTTTTTCGGCGAATGATGAATTTGTGGGTAGTCTGAAACGGAAGCTGTAATATCTAGATTTTTGGGGCTTGTAAAACTTTTAACTGAAATTGAGGACTAAGAAATTTCTTAGATTTTTCTTGAACTAAACAAAGCTTAATTGGAATTTTCTTAGTTCTTTTATATCTAATTTGACCAATCAAAACATAAATATTTTGTTGTAAATATTTTATTTGGCCTTTGCATATTGAACATGCATCCTTAAATTTTTTCTAGATTTATAGGAGTTATTTGGTATTTATCTCAACTCCATTTCTTTTTCGTATCTTCTTTGAAAAAGGAAAATCATTTTCCTTTTCTTTTCTTCTCCCTAGGTTGAATCTCTTTGCATGGCCTGCTTTTCCCCTTCTCCCTTCCTCACTTGGCTTGCTTCTCGGCCTACTCGGTTCAACGAGATAGCCTACCTGGCGGCCCAGTTAGCCAACTAGGCAGCTGACCCGATCGTTTTGTCCTTGCAGTGTGGCCTACCCGCTTGAGCCCCAGTGCAATGTGCTACTTGGGACATGCCCGAGCTTAACTAGACGCTGCTATCACCGTCTGGGCGTCTGTGCCCGACACGACACCACCCCGCGTTTCCTCCATATGTGCCCTCACAGTCTCTCCTAAATAGCGCTGCAACGCCTCGTCCTTGGCTTCCGGGCCTCCTGCAGTGAGCCACCGCCATCTGCCAAACCTAGCTCCGCCATCTCCGAGTCGCCGGCGGGCAATCCGGCCAATAGAGCCATCGCAGCTTGATTCCACCCCGTTGTAGCTCCGCCTCAACACAAGGATGCGAATGGCCCGATCAGCAGCTCGAACCAACCACCGTACTGCCGGAATTGTGAGCTTCTTGCTCTACTCCGATGAGGTCCTCACAACACCGTTCATCAGCCTCGGTAAGCCCCTTCGAAATTCTTCCAGACAGGAGCATCTTCGTGACCTGTTGGTTCAATTGCCAGAGCCCCTTGTCCATTGTGAACCACTACCGCCACTATTAGTTCACGCTGCAGGCGGTCATCTGTTGCACCTCTGACCTGACCAAGACCACCAGCAAGCTCCCTAGAACTCCACCATCCCGTTTTTGTCCTCGTCTAGTCACCAACTTCACTCTATCACCAGCGAGCCCAACGGCTACCATAACCGGTAGCTCTCCTCTGTATCTCCTTCTCTCTCTGTTCCCTGCTCTCTCTCTTCTCTGTACAAAAGGACAGTGCACCCTTTTTCCTTTTCTCTCTCTTTGTTTTCTGTCTATAGAAAAATAGTGGAGGCTTAGCAACGAATACCCTTGACCTCCCTTGTATATTGTGCAATGTTGCACACACATCGATGCCATGATCCTTTCATATCGCTGACTTTATCATCGTAAACACCACTATATCATGCTTATAGATTAATTCATGCTATCGACCATGTTTGCCATAACCCTTGTAAATCTTTATCGACCCACCGACCTGACCCTCTCAATCTGATCTAATCTGTAGAGGGAAGCTCGGTCATTTATGCAGTGTCGCACATATTACCCTTTTAAATAATATGTTAGTCTTTGACATATTGTAGACGAAGTGCCTTCTTATCCACAACGTGTCACACAGGGTAGCACGACAGAAACATTTCAGTGATCTATTTATTACAATATTTAATTTACAAACTCAAAGAACAAGGTACAATTATACAAACTTCTTCCCAAAGTACGGAGAATTAAAAAAAAACCATTCCAGTCGGTTACAGCAAAAATCTTATCTACAACTCTCATCTCCCACATCTTATACTTCTACTCTATGCTTCAGGGTTTTCATCATGGTAGTTGAAGTAGTAGTCGACTCCTTCTTCCTCCTTCATTGTTGTTGGCTCCCTAGAGACTCCGTCTTCGATCTCGACGTAGATTACATCTTGATCCATCATCGGCTCACAGTCTATCCAAGGAATTAGAATAGAGGGATGAGTACAAAAGGTACTCAACAAGTCCAGGAATAGCAAAGAGGTGTTTGATGCACTACCTACTGAGAACAGCGACATTCTCCAAAAGAATGCATTTTGTAAGGTAGGAGAGTTAAATTTTAATTAAGAGACTAATGATCTCATGTCTCACAGGCTGCTAGGATCCCCGATGGATCCCTTTCCTGCTGGGTTCGCAGTTCCAACCAGGAACATGGAGTGACATGGCGACACTTTATTACACTCTGCAGAGGTGCGCAACTGTATCCACAAACGATCATAAGCATGTACCCAAGGTGATCGGCCCCGAATCACATACCCATGATCACAGAGCTATTTCGCTGCCTGCTCGGTTATACCCCACGTCGTAGTCCCACACAACGGCCAAGGACTACCAGTCTCTCATTGATACTATGAGCGTCCAACGTATTGTGGCTACACCACCTTCTCGGTAGTTGATACTCACCGCGTCCAACTACCCAAGTCTTTCTTTCCCGGGGGGTATAGACCTAGGACAAAGGTACTTAGCTCAGCCTCGCCCATATAGGGTATGTGGTAAGCGCTATCGCTACGGCCTTTGAACACAATTGATCATTGGTTACCTTAACCTTATATGAAACAAACCCATGTGATGAAACCTGCCTTCCCATGTGCCATCGGCATCTTTCTAAGGTTTCACCACCCACCATGATCACGCCCAAAGACCGGCGATCAAAGAATCACAATTCATTTATCTTTAGAAAATAGGTTTTCCTTTTATGCATGTTATGGACAAGAAGGAAAGTTTTTGTCAAGCGTTCTCAACGGATATGAACAAGAAACTGGACTTGCTTGGTAACGGATTGGAAATGGAGTTCGACAGGTTGATTTGTTGAACTCCTGCTTCTAGCAAGAAAACCGATAAAGTCCAATAAGGACTTATTTGAAAGGAATTCAATATGAATGTAATGCTACTGTAATGTATGCATACAAGTTTCATCTTATATGTATGAATTTGGGTTCATAATTTTCCCCGAACATTCTATGACTTACTCATATTCATTTAATGAATAGTTAAGCTTCTCATTTTATTGGAGCTCATATGGGATCTACTTACTATATTTGTTAGTCTTATTTTTACCTTAGTTGGAAATCTATCTTGAAATCAAGGGATTAATCTTAGATTTGACTTTAAGTGTGTAATTAAGTATTAGGGTTTGTTTCCCTTTTTGAGAAAAAAGGAAACTTCATCTTAATCAATTTAATAATGTAGAAATTTCACTTAGGTTTGTGACTTAATGATCCAACCAAATTTCTTTATCTCTTTCATAGAGAAGGAAATAAAACAATACTTTAGTTTAAGTAATTAAGTTAAGATCTTAAGTTACTCTTTCCTCACACACACACACATATATATCTTTTATAAAGTAAAAGAAAAAATTAAGTTAATTCTATTTTTATTTCTGATCTTAGAGGGAACAAGTAAAAGAAAAATAATTAGTTTATTTTCTTTTGAGAGAAGAATTTCAGAATTTGGCCTTAATTCCTGTAATTTACTTTTTTTAATAAATTATTTTCAGCCCAACCGGCAGCCCGCATTCGGCCCACTCGGCCATTGCCCTACTCCCCCTTCTCACTCTCTCTTGTCCGACGTCCCCAAAAATCCCTCTCTCTTCCTCTCACGGGTGTGCCGCCGCCTCCTCAAAATCCCCGCCAATGGCGCTGCCGGCCTCTCCCGCTCGTGGCCTCCGCCAATTCCCTTACTGCACTGCGCCCTGCACCCGCTCGATTCTTCTTCTCCTTTACTCACCTGCGGCACCACCAAGGCTCTCGGATGCCGCACCTCGGGATGACACCCTTGCCCCGTTGCGCACCTCGGCTCCTCACGCCTCCCAGGAGCCCCGCCGCCGGGCTCGCCTCCCTTTCTTGGATGCCGCCGTTGCCACACGAGCTTGGGGCTCGGCTTAGTCCGCGCTGGCGCTGCCTTGGCCCCAGCTTAATCGCTCCCGTGCGCCTTCGCCACTCCGATTTGGTACCCTCACCGTGTCACCTGAGATGGTCCGTGGCCCGGCGTCGTAGCCCACTGCCAGCGGTGCTCCGCTGGGCTCGCCCCTCACCGGTGATGCGATGAGGTCGCCCGTGCTACCGATTTTCTCCTTCGCCATCAGTAGGTCTCCTCAACATCCTCTCTCTAATTCCTCACTCCTAGGTTTCTTTCATGATTGATGTGGTTGCTTGATCTTAGCCTGGTGTACTTGTGCTATTGCTTACTATTAATTTGATGAACTCTTATGTGATTATGCCTACTATAAACTAATGGAGTCTACCATGCTCAGTTAAGAGTCCTAAGAATTGTCGGGATCATAACATGATGATGTTTTATTTAAAACTGCTATAAACAGCTATTACACTCGCTCTTAGCTCTTCCCACTTCTGTGTGTATGCACCTACACCTACTGATTTGGTTTACTAAAAGAATAGGTGCTAGCTTGATTTTAGTTGTTCTCTGTTTTCTCCCCTAAGCATATATCACTACTATAGAACTGGTCATTCGAGACGCCTCATCCCAGGCGGATCACTAAAATCCGTCTCTGTTATACTAGATCATAGGCTGCTCGCAAAGAGAAACGCCTGGGTTAACTCGCAGAGATGCGAACCACCTGTGATGACAAGTTATCACAGGCGGTTCTGTTGAAGAACTGCCTGCAATATGTGGATGACATATCACAGGCGGTTGTCAGTAAGAACCGCCTGTGATGATGGACTTATCACATGCAGTTTATTTTAAAACTGCCTGTGATAAGGTGTCCATTTATTACAGTCTGCCAGACCGAGCTTCTTGTCTTCAATGTTCTGTTCTTACACACGGCAGCAGTGACGGCGGAGCTCTTGTGATTTTTCAGCTTGGATATTGAATTGAGCCCAGAAACTTTGGATTTGGAGAGGATATTGCATATCACTTTTATATTGGTGATCTAAGGTTAATGATTGGTTTAAAAGTTTCATTAATTTGCTAGATGTAATGTGGTAAAGAGAGAGAATGTAGATCTAGCTAGGCTATGGCAAATTTTATTTGGCTTTCTTGAATTTGAGGCATAATTGATATATTAAAAAGCCACGTATTAATGGCATGATTAATTAAAACTTTGTTTATCAAATAAGTCATATGTTAAGTTGTATTTGTCGTAAATAAATTTATAATTATTGGTAGGTCATATCTTCGCGAACGAAATAAAATATCGGTAATAATCATTCACATGTAGTAAAAACCGTACCGACATAGTAATTGTTGGTCGTGAAATAAAAAGACTATTGGTAATTATTACTTACATGTAGTCAAAACCGAATTATAATGATAATAATGACTAATATTGTATAGATTAATCGGTACACACTTTGTGAGCCTCAATATTACATACGAATTAATTAAATTTATTTAATTTGTCCTATAGGTGGACCGAAACTGGATGTATGATGGTAACCGCTCAAGTGAACAGTACCTTAGTGGCGTATCAGATTTCATAAGAGTCGCGAAAGAGCATAAGTTGAATAGAGGGGAACAATATATTTGTTGTCCATGCAAAGATTGCGAGAATGTACACATGTTTGAGAACTCAAAGCAGATCGAGGATCACCTAATTCATAGGGGTTTCATAGAGCGTTATACATGTTGGACAAGTCACGGTGAGTAGCAGACAATCCAGGAAGGTGGTAATGATGACATCACAGAGGAAGACAATTATATGGCAGATGATGTCGATTATGATTCAGATGAAGAAACATCATCGGATGATCTTCACCATTTAGATGAGATGTTGTGCCATGCAGAAGAAACCGTAACACGTAGGAGTACGAGAAATTCTAACTCTTGATGGGGGACTCAGAGAAACCTTTGTTTGAGGGATGCAAGGGTATGTACACGAAATTGTCATCAGTGCTTGAATTGTTGAAACTGTAGGCAAGCAATGGGTGGTCAGACAAAAGTTTCACAGAGTTGTTAGGTCTCATAGCGGACATGCTTCCAGAGGGAAACAAGTTTCCTAGAAGTACGTATCAGGTGAAGAAGGTTCTTTGTCCGTTGAGAATGGAAGTACATCGAATACATGCTTGTCCGAAGGATTGTATCCTCTTCAGAATGGAGTTTACAAATCCCCACGCATGCCCGGTATGCATGTCCTCCTGATACAAGCATAAGGAGAAAGGCGTCGAAGATGTGGGGGATGAGGTGACGAAAGGAACTCTAACTAAAGTCATATGGTATCTGCCTATAATCCCCCGTCTTAAGCATTTATTTGCGAACCCAAAGGATGCAGAACTGTTGCGTTGGCACGCTGATAAGCACAAGAACGACGGAAAGCTTAGACATCCTACTGATTCCATCTAGTGGAGAAACATTGATAGAAAATTTAAAGATTTTGGGAGGGAACCAAGAAATATAAGGTTTGGACTGAGCACGGATGGAATGAACCCTTTTGGAAACATGAGTAGCCTTCATAGCACCTGGCCAGTGAATTTCTGTATTTATAACCTTCCTCCTTGGTTGTGCATGAAGCGGAAGTACATTATGATGACAATACTTGTGCAAGGACCAAAGCAACCCGGGAATGATATAGATGTTTACCTACAGCCATTGATGGAAGATCTCATGAAATTGTGGACCCATGGGGAAGATGTATTTGATGCTCACAAGCAAGAGAACTTCAATCTACGCAGCTTACTGTTCTGCACCACAAATGATTATCCAGCCTTTGCTAACCTTTTTGGGTAGAGTATGAAAGGGTCAAAAGCATGTACTAACTGTCTGGATGATACGGCTAGTCAATGGCTTAAGCATTCGGGGAAAACCGTATACATGCGTCACCATAGGTTCCTTCGAAGAGACCATCTGTACCATCGAATGAAGAAACAATTCAACGGACAAATCGAGGACGGTACACCTCCGAAGCAATTTAGCGGTACGGAGGTACATGACATGGTAAAGGATATAAAAGTTACATACGGGAAGGGAAGCAAAATAAAGGCTACATGTGAGAAGGCTGTGTGAAGGAAGAGGTCGATATTCTGGGACTTACCCTATTGGGAGCACCTGAAAGTTCGTCACTGCATCAACGTCATGCGCATAGAAAAAATGTATGTGATAGTGTTATAGGTTTGTTATTGAATATGAAGTGCAGAACTAAGGATGGTCTCAAAACAAGGCTTGACTTGTTGGACATGGGAATCAGAAAAGAGTTACACCCGAAAGAGACTCAAACAGGATGCATGTTCTGTGAACCTGCCTGCTATACTTTGTCAAGGGCTGAGAGAAAAGAGTTGTGCCAGTTCCTGCACGGTGTTAAAGTTTTGACCGGTTACTACTCGAACATACAAAGACTTGTTTCAATGGAAGAGTTAAAATTGATTGGCATAAAGTCTCATGATTGTCATGTATTGATCACTCAGCTGCTCCCGCTTGCTATTCGGAATATCCTACTTATCAGGTTCGAGAGACAATCACAAGAATATGTAGCTTCTTTAACACAATATCGCAAAAGGTCATCGATCCCATGGAACTAGATGCTCTTCAAGAGGAGGTGGTGAAAACTTTATGTCAACTTAAGATGTATTTTCCTCCTTCGTTCTTCGATATCATGGTGCATCTCACTGTGTATCTTGTGAGAGAGATAAAGTGGTGTGGACTTGTGTTCCTTCGAAACATGTACCCTTTCGAAAGATACATGGGAATTTTGAAGCATTTCGTATGTAACCGATCACGTCCGGAGGGAAGCATCATGGAAGGATATGCAACCAAAGAGGTCGTCGAGTTCTGTGTCGACTACATGGCTGCAGTAAAACCGATAGGTTTGCCCGAATCTCGCCACGAGGGGAGGCTTCGAGGTGTCAAAACCCTTGGCAGGAAAGACGTCGTTCCTGATCGGAGGATCATTGATCAAGCACACTACATAGTCTTGCAACACATGGCCTTAGTGGCCCCATATATCGACCAACACAAGGCCATGCTATGGGAGCACAATCTGAAAGCGACAGAAGTTTGGGTGATTAAAGAACACAACCGTCGGTTCAACAAATGGTTATATGAGCAACCTCATGGGCTATCGTCTTCTGACCCAACACTCACATGGTTGGCAGAAGGTCCATCATGTACAGCTATGACATGGTAAGGGATGGACATAAATGGCTACACATTTTATACGAGAGATCAGGACCAGAAGAGCACAAACCAAAACAGTGGTGTCCGCATAGATGCTCGAGATACGGTTGGTAGGAAGAGCTCATACTACGGGTATATTGAAGAGATCTGGGAGCTAGACTACGTGAAGTTTAAGATTTCGTTGTTTCGTTGCAGCTGGGTAAATCTCTCATAGGTAAAGGTTGATAAGTACGGCTTCACAACGGTCGACCTCAGAAGTACTGCGTACAAAGATGAACCATTCGTCTTAGCAAATCAAGTCCGACAGATATTCTACGTTTCCGATCCTACAAATCTTAGGCATCACGTAGTAAGGGACTCAAAGAGACACATTGTCGGAGTGGGCGATATAGTTGACGAGGACGACTACAACCAGTTTGAGGAGATGCCTGGATCCAGAGATGGCATGACGGTCGAAGACGAACCAAATCAAGATGAAGCTACGTACATGCGCAACGATCATCACGAAGGTCTCACATTTGTAGCAAATTAGATATATATTGAATCATGTGGATTCCGCAAGTAAGGATGTACAACATATATGAATCGAGATTCCCATTACGTATATGTTATATTTCCTATTTGAATGGAATTGTTGAAGAAAGAAAGAAAATTAAATTAAAAGAAATGGTAACACACTGTGTATGGAATGAACATGTAAGCCCTAACTAAACAAGAAAAAAAGAAAATGGGAAAATAGATATCGCAGGCGGCCCGTACTAAGAACTGCCTACGATAACGTAAACATCACAGGCGGTTATTAATAAGAACCGCCTATGATAATGTTAACATCACAGACGGTTATTAATATGAACCGCCTATGATAACGTTCACATCACAGTAATGTGTTGTAATCACAGGCGGTTTTATCCTAGAACCGCCTGTGATGACCCCCTATATACGCGGACCTTTTTTTGGACTACAAAAAACCTAAGTCTTCAACCCGTGCCCTCAGTGCCACCCCTGACCTCCGCGCCGCCAGCCCCGATGCCCCACCCGACGTCGGCAGGCTGCCCCCGTGGGCTTCTCCTCAGACGACGACGCCCCCGGCCCGACGCCATCCCCGCACCCGATGCCGGCAGGCTGCCCCCGTGGGATCCTCCTCGGACGCCACCGCCGCCGTCCTCGACGCTGCCCCCCTCGCCGCCCTCCACGCCAGCCCCGACGACGACTGCCGGCCAGTTATTGTAGTGGGGCGGTACGAGGAATTCACCGTGGAGGACGCCGGACACGATGGCTTCCTCTTGTACCTCGCCAAGCAGTAAGATTCCTCTGCCCCCAGGTTGACATCCTTTATGCACTATTTGTTTCCGATGTTAGAAGAGAAAATTTTATTGCATTTGTTTTTTTGAAGTGGTATACCCTTGTTTAGTTCCGTACCACTACATTTATCATCCTACTAGATTCATTAGCCCCAATTCGATTATAGTTCGTTGTAGAACTGTAAGCAAAAGTGGTGTACAGCAAGTGCAACGAACCCAGACGTACAATGCAATTTGTAATGGAGATTAAGCAGAAAATAGAGAGATTGATAGTTTGTTCGTTAGATGAACTTGTAAGTTATCATAGGTCAGATTCTCCTTTCCTTTGCCAGGGAAGTGACGGCATTTTATTCAAGAGTTAGAAAGCAAGCTGTACCCTACTCTTAAGTCTGAAAAGTATTTGCTTGATGTATGTTTCATGTTTCTTAGTGATCTGTAAAATGGCAAATGTGTGCATTAGATGCACTGAGATCATAGAGATATAATTGATTGTATCGTCTTTCCTACTTAGTTTGTGGATTGAACTATTTGAGTGTGAGTTTGTGCATTGAACTATTTGAGCATGAGTTTGTGGCATGAATTGCATTTAAAATATGTTGAAAAGAATGAAAATGCTAATGTGCACAGATGAATGCCACAGTATGTTGGTTGTTTTTAGTTGTCTTCAACCATGTGCCTGTCATTTAATACAGTTGGGGTCTAGTATAGTAATTCAATTCATATATATATATGCAACTTGCACAATTTTAGTCAATCTTAGTGCAGTGGTCCAGCCATACATATGAATTATGAATAGTTTAGGAATAGTTTAGTACTAGCTTAGGAATAGTTGTTCACATATGAATTATGAATTGATAAATCTGTTGATACTTTTCTCCCAACTTATAGGTTGAACACTTTTACTATCTTTTTTACATGGTAAAGCCCTTAGATTGTCCCGTTCAATGCCCTTATATATTCCATGAGGACTTAGTACTTAGGTGACGAAATGATGTACATGTGACTTAAAGGGAGCAGTAAAACAACATCCGAAGCATCATGTATATGACATATATATGACGCTTCGATTGCTATATTGCTGCTCCATTTATTTCCCATTTATATCATTTCACACATATCTAAATGGGAGCCATCTAATTCTTCATAATGATATGCATCTTTTACAATATGTCGAGTCCCGATCGCTCAGCTTCCCCGGAGGTTGCCGGGGACAATTCTAATGCGTCCGAAACCACGACAAAATCAAGACAGGCTCCTAGATGACCTAGTCAAAGGCTGAAGGGCCGATTCCCCATAACAGAGTTAGGCCCATCAGGGGCACCCATCACGCCGGAACAAAATGCGGCAAATGAAGAATGACATGCGGGATCATCGCACGGACACAGGTTCCATTGACTCTGGAATCATGGAAGAAGGTGGGGCGAGATCTCCGTAGAACTGTGGTTGAAGATATCAACACACATTTCATGATCCCAGAAGAGCTTCAGGCCCGCGCCGATGCCGCCGCCCTGAAAGTCGCAAATAAAGCTTGGAAGGAGTTCAAGTTTATTCTCCGCTGTGACTTCATTGCAAAGGACGAGGAGCCGTTCACCGTCCACAAATGGATGGATCTCAAGATGTGGGCCCAATTTAAGGTGTCTAGAGAAACAGAAGAATTCAGGGCGAAGAGTGTAGTGGCAAAGGCACTGGCGGTCAAGAACACCCACCATCACAGGCTAGGTAGTTCAGGGTATGCATCGAAAGTATGGAAATGGATGGACGAGGAAGAGAGGGCATGCCTAAATGACCAGCCCTCGCCATTTCCTAGCGTCGAATCACGGCGTGCATGGAATTCCGGGTGCAATGTCTTCGGACGCACAATCCTTCACGAGCGAAGCAACCCGGGAGGTCTACTCTAGATTGGTAAGATGTTGTTTACATTATCTGCCTTTGGGTACATCCACCACCTGAATACTATATTTAAACTTGTTCTTCTATCACAGGAGAACCTTTCGACTCAATCCTTCCCTTGTGAATTCCAAAGGGAGAAAGATATTCTTACGCAGGCATCGGCACCAAAGAGCATCTTGGTCGCACGAGGGGCACATGTATTTATGCTACATGGAGAGATGGATTCCCTAATGATTTGCATCAGTATAGGAATAAGAGCATGTACAAAGCCGAGCGTGAAGCAAGAGAAAGAGCCGCTCTTACAGAAGAAATCATCGCCACGGTGGAAATGAGGGTCGATGCTCGTTTAAGAGCCCTCGAGGAGATGGTGGCCATGGACAAGGCAACGTACAAATGCAAAGCAGCTTTGCTGCTAACCGAAAGAGTAGCCAAGTCTCCATCCCCGGTGGTGAAGTTGAGCGTGCCGTCTCGTATCCTGCCGATGAGATCCTGGTAATTATATGTCAATCTTAAGTTCCACTTAAAATTCTGTCGCAAGCCTAATGTACTTAATTATTCTATCTTCTACCACATTTTACATTCAAGGATACGACACGGTGTAAGCTATTGGTGTGGCTTCTTGACGATGAGCCTTTAGAGGTTGCAACAGGGATGTCATGTCCATCCAATGAAGGTGATCCCATCCACCGTGTCCCGATGGTGCGTGGGAATGCGAAGGTCAGTGTGGACTGTGTCTACGACACCTGCAAGTCCATTAAGCTAAAGTTTCCACCAAATGATGAGATTACGAGACTGGGCCAAGCTGAAGGGACTTTCATCCAGCGGCCGAAGAGGGATGTAGTATTCGAAGACTGGCACCGTCCATCTATCGACCAAGCTGAATCACGGGAGGTAGACGTGCCTGTGATTCAAGAGCCTTATGTTGCATGTAATGAGGACAACACGATTGCTACGGTGCCGGTGGAAACCACCTTGGCCCCCGAGCTTCCAACAAGGGCCCATTCGTCTCCCGCCAAGTCATCGAAGCTGATCGTTAAAAGAAAGCGAGGCGCTAAATCGAAGGCGAAGGTGCCAAAGGAGCCATTAGCTGATAAATATGTTGAAGGAGAGCCATGGCTCAAATCGCCAGAGGCGCTCGATGCCTCAGAAAATATACCCGCGAGCTGCACGAGTACTACCTCAAGAAGGTCAAGAAGCCAACGAATCAATGGGCCACAACTTTGAAGGTGGACTTTAGTAAGAAACATTTCCACCATGACTTCGAGAACTGTCAGTTCTTTGTGAACTTCGTGGACCTGTGGAAACTCTACAACCTCCGGTCCCTCAAAGTCTCTCTCATCAGATGCTACACACTGTAAGTGTTCGCAATCACGTTTAATATTTGTGTTACACGTATTATATCCACATATATGTAACCCATACCTTCTTTATGTGTAGGATGATGATTGAACAAACTAGAAGGAAACATGTAAAAGTAGGGTTCCTCGACCCATACATTGTCTCCGCAGAGATGATCATAGATGCAAAAGACTTTGTTACCGAGTACGTGTTAAATGCCTTACTTGCTCAACAGGATATGGAATTCATACTTTTTCCGTACAACCAGGCGTAAGTGTTGCACTACCTACTTCACCATCCCAGGCTATTGGTAATTTTACCAAAGTAACGTGAATTTACTAACCATTGACACTAAATGCAGAGAGCATTGGATTCTTGTTCTCCTCATACCACACCATCCAAGGCTCATGTTTATGGATTTGTTACTACGAACACACTTTGACATCGAAATACTTGGAAGATTTATGAGCAAGTAAGCATATTTCCAACATATACAAACCTACCGTTCCCTACTTTCGTGTTGCAATGCTGAAGACAAACCATTTCGATTCACATAGGGTGTGGAAGAGCTATCTCAAGAACGGAGGAAAAGGCACCAATAAGCCCCTTTTAAATGACAAGGGCTTCAGTGTATCTTTCTATACTCAATACAAATTTTTATAAATTCTCATAATGACGATCTTCAACTACTAACCAATTGTATGTATTATTAGTGCCACCAATAACAAGGAGGAACAAGCGTTTGTGGCTTCTACGTTTGCCACAACATGGAAATCATGCTCACTAGCATTAGCAAAAGTGAAGTCCAGGTTTGATGCTATTGCGATAAGTATTATCATATTTCTCTTCATTATAAGTACATGGCTTTAATATACATTCTTATCGACAACAGAAAAGCATTCCCAAGATGTCATTGGATTCATCTCATCTGGATCGGATAAGAGAACACATGGCCGCGTTCTTTATTAGAGATGTTATCGATCCTTATGGCCAATTCCACGCCTACGACATGGAGGAAGGCGAGTTCGTCTTAGTAAAGAAGTGATGCATTTCCTTGTGAACTTTTATATGAATACGGAATTTATTGAGAGTTTAATTACTTTGTGACATGAGGTGGACGAAACTGAAAACGTATATACTTTGTGAACTTTGTGACATGAGGTGGATGAAAATGAGAGTTTAATTACTTTGTTTGGGTGATGTTGATGAGAGTTCATTTTGTGACTCAGTTTATGTGATATGTATCAAGTTTCTGTTATTTCATATGATTCAATTTTGATTACCGTGAATGAATGAGATATATATATATATATATATATATATATGTATTGTGTGTTTTGTTTCCTACTGCTATGCAATAACCTAGAATAATTAGATATGTTGTAACAAAGATCACAGGCGGATCACAACACGAACCGCCTGTGATGAGCTCATATCGCAGGCGGTTCCTTTAGAGAACCACCTGTAATGAGTGTCCTCATCTCAGGCGGTTTGTTTTGGGAACCGCCTGTAATATGAGCTCATCACAGGCGGTTCTCTTTGTGACCCGCCTGTGATATTCCATCATCACAGGCGGTACTATAACCGCCTGTGATGAAGGGGGGTCATCACAGGCCCTTACTTACAGGCGGTTTCATTGGGGTTTCCGAACCGCCTGTGATATTCTATCTCAGTTTATCAAACTGAAGAACATATACTATTCTTTGATTCTTAGCTTGTTATTTGCTGATGTTTGCATTTGAAGTGAGTTGCATAGTCGTATATTTATATATATGCAAAACTGATAAGAATGTGGTACTACTATGCCTTAGCTATGTCTGCTACCTAATTTTTGGCTGATTATTGATGAGAACATATGCTTATCTTGAGTTGGTATTTTCAAAATTGATAAGAACAGAACTATATAGATCCTTTGTTCATATTACTTTTTTGCACATATATTGATATCAATTATTAATCTGAAAGAACAAGATGCTACATTGGTTGGGTCTTCCTGTGATGCTCAACTCTGATAAGAACATAAATCATATACTTGTGGCATAAACCCTATGATGATTTCTTAATTTGAGGGTCTCATTTCTGTGATGGTTAAATTTCTGAGAAAGAATTTGAGAAAGATATATTTGATAAGAACAGATGCATACCATGGTTGCCTAAAACCCCGTGATGAGATTATACTCTGAGGGTCCTACTTGTATAGCAAAATTTCATCTACATGAATGTCTATGCTGTGATGATCTTAAGTGAAATCCTATCTTATCTTGGTCTGGACAAGAGCAAACTTGTTCTCCTTGGACTGATAGACTGGCTCCTAAACTTGCTGATGATCTAATTTCTTCTCTACACCTCCTTGATGATTTTGTGGTCTCCTTGGAGTTTGGTAGTTCCTCCTTTCAAGCTGATGATCTCCTCTTGCCTCAACTCTTGCTCTTAAGCTTGGTGGCCTGCTTCTCTTGCTGCTCTCTGTTTTATGAGAGAATGGTGGTCTTGGTGGTGACTACTACTATTGTGGTAGTAGTTCTCGATGCATTCGTGGCAATGGTGGTGGCTGCTATTGCGTATGACTGCTCGGTTGCCTTTGTGCTACTTCTACTGAGCCTTTTCTAAAGTTCTTTGGTGATTAACCTTGGCCACCTCATGTTGCCTCTGTACCAGTGGTGTCACTATGGGATGACTACTACTATTTGGTTGCCTTCCTATCTAAGTAACTTGACCTTGGTCAATTGTTGTTGGCTGATGGATAATTCACTCGGATGATTGTGCTGCCTTATCCAACATTTCCTTTTCTAATACACTTTTCTTTCAAACAGAAGAAAAATCATGGGAGGCATGGTAGTTTTTGAGAAATAAAAATATTTTATTATCCTCACCCCTTTTCTCTCTAATACAAGTAATAATATATAGATTTGTCCAATGAGGGTCTTAGCCACATGGCCCTCGGACATTTTTGAAAAACAAAATGTTTTCAATTTTTTTTAAAACTAAAAATTATTTAGGTCCACCTCGGTATTCTTTTGCCCCCTAGCTAATCCTGCGGGTTTAGGTGAAAATGTGCCGGTGAACCACATATATTTTAAAACATTGTTTTCAAAAACTCTTGGCCTCCTACAGCAACTGTGAGGTCGTAACTGTCCCGAGTTTATATAATCGGTGGCCTCGGACACAACAAATATTTCCGATGGGTACCTTGCCCCGATCTTCGGTGTTCATCTGCGGCTCGACTCGTGAAGACTAGGTTTAGTCATTTTGTATAGGTAGAAGGAATCACTCATGTAATTTTTATTTCTTCTTCTTTATTTATTCTTGTAATGAATGACTATTCGTTTCCTTGTATATTGTAATCAATTGATGTACAATGATGTTTATATTCTACAACATGAATAAAGTTTCATCTTTAAATATGTATGTGCACACACGTGAGATAAATGCGATGTATGTCATGTATGTTGGATGCACAAACAATTTCCTCCCTCCTACTCTCGTCAACAAGGCGACTCGACCGAAATCGCTCAACTCAGCAGCATGAGTTGAGTCCCCTTTTGTCTCACATTTCCTTCGATTAGACCCAAAAACTAGGGTTCTCACAGTTTACCTAAATCATTGGCCCTCTTCTTGCCGGAACCATCTCCGAGGTTATTATTGCCACCACTAATGGCACAGTTCTGACATATCATCACCAACTATAGAGGCATCCTTGGTGGTCGGTATGACCACTAGATCAGTAGATGATTCCTTCAATTGTTTATCATTGACCTAACCTTAAACCATCTACCCCTACCAGGCTAGAGTCACCTTCATGGTAGTTGCCGCTGTCATTGATGGCATAGCTCTAGCGTATATCTTTTTAACCCTAGAGGCATCTTTGACCATCGGTATGATCATCAGATCACCAAATGTGAAAGCCCTATGCCCAAAAAGTATTGCTGTCCATGATGGCACAACTCCGGCATAGACCTTGTTATCCCAGATGCATCTCTCATCCATTGGTATGATTAATAAATAATCAGTCAGTTGCTTCTATCTATCAAGACCCTAGCATCCAAACCCTAAGACCTGGGTATTCACTACTGAAAGGACCGAAGGTGCCGACTAGAGGGGGGTGAATAGGAGGCTAATTAAAATTACTTCTTTTAGCTTGATTGAATAAATTAGGCCTTAGACAGAGGCTAGGATAAACTAGCTATGTGACAGGTGCGTGATACAGGTATGATGTGTAGTGCAAATTAGCATGCAGCTGTCACACAGGTGCCTAACACAGGTGGTCTAAGACTTAGCAGATTATGAGCAAACTGTGTGCCTGTATAACAGGTAACTGACTCAGGTGTGAGATAAGATATATAGCAACTGAGACACAGCTAGAGTAACACAGGTAAAAAGGTGATCTATAACAGATGAGCAGATTAAGACTAAGATCACATAGGCAAGCAAGTAGCAGGTGAACAGAAGCAATGTAAGTAAGCACTCAGAGAGACAGGGTGATTTTCACCGAAGTTCCCAACTCTTTGCAGAGTGATACGTCTCCGTTGGAGAGGCTACTCCGAAGAGCTCACCAGCATCGAATCGTGCTTGTTCTCCGAGTACCTGATCTCAGGTCTCTTCCTTTGCTTGTGGAAGTCCTTTTGCTTGCAGCAGGTAGACTTCAATCACCCTCACAGACTACTGGTCTAGCCCACACAAGCTTGGATGGTACCAGCAATTCCTACGCCCGTCTAGGAGTCGACACTCTAAGAGTAACAGATTTAGTAGTAAAAACTCTTGGAGGAACCAATGCTCTTTGCTCAATAACTCTAACCCTTCCCGAACTGACACTTAGGAAACTTGGCTTTCGTTCGGTGGAAAGAGGCTTTGCAATGGTCGAATGTGAGTTACTGATTGGCTCATTGGTTGAGGTCTAAGACCTCCCCTGGTCCCCTATATATAGGGTTCATAGGCACTTGGCCGTTATACTGTTGCCACGTAGGATTAAGTGAGTCACTGGTGTCAGCCACCGGTGACACAGCTAATCACTCCACCCAACTATAACCGGCTCAAGCAGGCCGATACCTGTGTCACCAGTGGCACACACAGGTAAACCCTAAACTGACGTAGCCGCACTACTCAGCCCGGTCTTAGCACATGACATGCCCTCAGCGCACACACTCTCTGAAACCTATAAGGAGAGAACCTCCAACAGCCCTTCGACTCAGCAGACAAGCTATCACAGCGCAGGTTCCTTAGCGTTTTCAAGCTCTCCCCTGGTACAGAGATGTACCTGAGTCACAGAGCGTTAGACCACCTGTGACACCGCTGTGTCACACCGGTGACTCTAACCCCTAGGGTTTTCTACTGCTAGCACTGCAGAGTGCCAGCTCCAACCAGTTTTATACTTATACAAAATTGCTGACACAGGGCCACTAACCACAAAGCATTAGTGCCACTGTCCAACATCCTGAGCATTGAGCAACTAGAACCTCCACAGAGCATCACTGCTTCATCCCTCTTGATAGTACAGGCTTTTCCTATGGACTCAAAGAAACTAGCAAATCTAGGCTTTACCTGCCCACCAACTGCAGTCACGGTCCTTGACGCATCAAGCCACCATCACCTTGCTTGTAACTCCTTGCACAGCACCGGCTTCTTCACAGCTGTGGCACAGCTGCCTAGCACAGCCATTCCTTAGTCCTGGAAACCACCCTTGTACCCTTTTTGGTGGTCATCCTTTCCTTGATGACCCTTCTTCCTGGAACCTACAAACCTGCTTACACTCACTGTAAACGTTAGATTCTAGTTTGAGTTGCCATTAACCATCAAAACCAACTTGGGGCCTAGATGCTCTTTCAATCTCCCCCTTTTTGGTGGTTAGTGGCAACCCATTCAACAAATTTGCATATCAATTTGAATAGAAGGTATATGTGCAGGTTGTAGAGAATACACTCCCCCTGAAGCTGTGCACAAGAGATTTGTTTTTAACTTGCCAATGCACAGATTATAAATTTTGGATATGGGTAGCATTTTCTTACAACTTACACTCTTATCAGTTCAGAACAATAAGTGTGTCAGAGAATAGTGAGCTGAACTGAAATATTTTTCTCTTGATGCATTTGCAAGAACCAGAGCATATAAAAATGTGTCAGAGCATCTGAATATATATCTTAGAGCATATGAGAATATTAGAGAGCAGATTCACTATGGATATATGTATCAGAGCCAAACAAATTACTGCTCATATGTATCAGAGTGCCAATGGGCATGTATATCAGAGCAAGGGCTCTAACATGAATATGTGGATCAGAGCATATGTTTATTATGAATATGTGAATCAGAGCATAAGTCAATGAGCATAGGATTAATCATGAGTATATGAATCAGAGCAAGCAGACTAATCAGAGCAAAAACAGTCTAGACCTATGCTTCAGAGCATTGAACATATGCATCATAGCAACACACTTGGCACACTGAAATATTTCAGCATCAGAGTAAAGTGAGCAAGACAAGACTTAGTATTAATTGTAGTCAAGGCAGAAAAATCAGAAATAGAACAAGCCTTGAGTACACCAGAAAATAATTTTCTTTCTCCCCCTTCCTCTATTCTCTCCCTCTTACAAATCTCTCCCCCTTTTGTATGAAACTCTCCCCCTAAGTCTCCCCCTATGTATGAATCTCTCCCCCTTTGACACTAAAACACCAAGAAGGGGTGAGGAAGAGACACATTCAGAGCTTTGACTTCAAAATCTGGAGAACTTCTGACATCTGAGCCTGCAACTGATCAACCTTTGATTGCAGACTGGAGACTTCTGATCTGAGCTGAAGGTTCTCTCGGCGCAGAGCTGCAAACTGTGTTGGCATCACTTTGTTCTGATAAGCTCTGGCAGCTGCTTGAGACATCAGAGAGGAGGACAGAGTGCCATCTGCAGCCACCTGTGTCACAGATACTAACTCAGCTGGGTCAGCTGTGGGATTATTATCGGTGACACCGGCGGGGACTTGGACGTGAGGCACAGGCACGGAGGGAGCAGGCGCTTGAGGAGCTGTTTGAGCAGCTGTGTCACCGGGAGCTGACACCGCTGGATCAGGGGACTCGCCAAACAAAGCTGGAACAGCAACCTCATCAGGATGGTCATCAGCCTGAGGCCTGAGCTGGGTCTTGATGGTCTTTACTGTCATGTCAAAGTTGGAATCCAGAAGACCTGTTCTCTGAAGGATCATGTACATGATGTACGACCCATACCTCAGCTTAGCTTTCTTGTCCTTCTGAACAGCATCTATCTCATGGAATATATATCTGGCCACATCAAAATGAATGTTCTTTGCTATGTGCACCAGCACCTGCCATACTGAATTGTATACTGCATCTGTATTTCCTCCTTTGGGCTGGAGGGTGACATGAAGAATCTTTACAAGATGCTTGGCTGTGATTGTGATCCCCTTGAAGTACACATGATCTGAAGGGCATTGGCAGGGAATGTAAAATTCCTTGGATAGAATTTTCTTCTGTCAGCATTGGAGACAGGCTCTAGCTTGAACAAATTTGGCATACCAGGCTCAATAGGTGCATGAAACAAGCTGTTGAATTCTGGAGCTGTGATTGAGAGCAGCTGGCCTCTTGTCTTCCATAGCATGACATCTTGATTTTCTTGATCTACCCAGACAGTGGCATAGAATTCCTTAATGATTTCTGGGTCATAATCTTGTTGAAGATTGCATATGAACTCCAGACCTGAGGCTTGGATGAGAGATTGAAGACTCCTCAGTCTGGAATCAGTTAGAGCAGACCAGTCTATGGCCTTGCAATCTACAAATCCCTTGGAAGCAAGGATTTCATGGTAGAGACCCCTTTGAAGATTAGTGTGAAATCTGGGGTCTGAGCAAGATGAATCTTGAAACTCCTTGTCTTCATTGAAATATGGGCAAGCTGACCTCATTCTTATGAAAGCACTTGTGCTCATGGAGGCAACTTTGCTTCTTGATTTCTGGGGATCACTTTTGGGTAGCTTCTTGGCCACAGCTCGGGAGATGAACTTCATTTGATTCGCCTCAGTCCTCAAGGCATGAGAGAAGATGTAATAATACTTAGTTTCCAGATCTTCTTCTCCAACTGAGAGACTGGGTGAGCTATCTGCTTGTTCAGCCTCTGCCTCCTCTTCCTCTTCTTCGTCAGCTGATTCTGTACTTGGAGAAGATCTCTCGGCTTGGTAATCTTCATCTGAATCAGCTCTAGCTTCTTTCGGCCTGGGAGGGGTAACAGACACACCTCTGCCATCATCTGATGAGCTCTCAGAGCTTTCTTCTTGCTCAGCTGACTGACTTGCCTGTGCCACAGGTGATGACACAGGTGCTTGAACTGAAGGGGCTGGGTCAGCTGGCGGTGGCACAGGTGATTTAGACAGGTGTGGCTCTTGGGCCTGAGCTTCTTCTGCCTGTGACACAGCTGGTTGAGACAGCTGTGGACTTGTTTGTTTGGCAGCTTCTAAAGGCGTCACAGATCCAGCCTTTGGTGATTGGAGCTCATGGGCCTCTTTGGTTGTCTGTTCTTCGGCCTCAGATACCAGAAATTGGGATGGAGACATCTGTTTCTGGACATCCAGGGAGGAAATGGATTCTACACTTGTAGAACTTTGAGATTTTCTGCTTTTCCCTCTGGTATGTCTGCAGACTTGACTTAGCTGGGCTAGCCACCGGTGACACCGGTGGTGGCATCTCCTTCTTCAATTCTTGAATGGCAGACGTCTGTTGATCAAATTGAAACTTTTAAGGATGGCTTGGAGCTTTGAGTCGTCTCAGAAATTATTTCGACATCTGCATCTGGCTGCCTCTTGGCTTGAGGTTCATCACTGATCACAACAGTTTCTGTTCTTTTCCTCTTGGGAGCTTGAGTGGGTGCAGCAGCAGGAGGTGATGAAGGCTTGGAAACCTTTGGAAGCATAGCCGTTTTAAGCTTGAGCTCAGCTCTCAAAGCAGTTTTCTCAGGACCATTTGGCATGTTTCTGAGCCTTCCGAGAATATCGTTTATCTCCATCATAAGAAGATCATCTGCAGCTATGGGAGGGATCCTTGATTCTGAACTGGCAATAGGAGGAGCTGCTCTTTGAGATTTGAACTCAGGAGACAGCAGACCTCGCTTGAGTTTGATCTCAGCTTGAATGGAAGACCTCTCAAGGCCTTTTGGCAGAGAGTTAGCCTTCTTGGTTAACTCACTGATTTCAAGGATGAGATGCCTATCTCTAGCATCAGTATGCTGAAGTTCCAGAGGTTTGTGAGACCCTTCTGCCAAGCATTTTGTTGAAAGTTGATCCTGCTTCTCAAGAATCTTCTTTCGCAATTCAACTTCTTCTGAATATGATTGGCCTGACTTCATCTGTTTGTGCAAATCTGCAATTTCCCTTAAGATAGCCTTATCTGCTTCTGATGGTTCTAGAATTTCCATAGATACAGGCCTTGACAACTCTGAAAGCTCAAAGCTTTTGGCTGTGTATATGGTGGATAGCTGCTTCTTTACTGTTTCATCAGATGTTTCTCTCATCTGAGCTGCCAGCCTATCCAACTCCTCCAGAATCAGCTTATCATGCTCGAGATCTTCTTGAGATATTTGGGATTCTGGAACAGGTTCTCTGATGGTGAGTGTGCCTCTTGGCAGCACCACATTTGCAATGGAAGGCTTTGAACCTCTCTTAGCTGGTTGCTTCTGCTTCTTAGCTGCTTCCTTTCCCAAGGATGTGTGCTCAACAGCAGCTGAGGATCTTGTCCTCTTGGGTGGAGCACGCTGAGCTGAACTAGATTTACTAGCTTGAGAAGCTGATTTCTTTGCAACTGCTTTCCTCTTGCCTGTAAGCCCTTTGGCTTGCCTTTCTTGTTTCAGCGACCTCTGCTTTCTGTCTCAGCCTCTCTCTTTCCTGATCTGAATCTGAAATGTTAATCTCAAAGCTGGATGCTTCTGGGTCAGACCACTGCATCCCACTGTCAGCTTTCTCAGATCCTGAAGACATCTGTAGAAACCAGATAGATAAGACAGAATAAGGTAAGAGATGTTCCTGAGATGCAGAAGGTAGTAGCTGTGTGAGACACCTGTGTGAGAACGGGGAGACACAGGTGAGGACTTGGTAACAAACCGAGGTCTCAGCCTTTTGAATAGACTTGCCTGTGTGACAGGTGAGACCCTAGCGGTGACACAGCTACGTGCGGAGGCGGACGGCAGATTTTAGAAATCTAGAGATTTACTGGTTTTCGGTGGTTAATTTCGAGAAATATAGGTTCTGAAAGATTATCAGGAGCTAAACCAACCCTAACAACTAACAATGCGCTAATGGATTAGGCTTTAGAGCAAAAACATAAGCCCTAAGCAAGAACAGGCGCAAAGTAGGGCTGGCGGAAGCTTACTTTGAGCAAAGATTGATAATGCGCGGATAAATTGTTGCTGGAGATCTTCAGAAAGCTTTCTCCGATGCTTCGAAAGATTTGGAGGGGCGGAGACGTCGATTTCGTCGAGAATTTGGTGTTTTGGCGCACGGCGGAAGTTTGGGGTTTTAACGTAGAACGTGGGTTCTGTGGAAAACGTATCGACGTCTTATATAGGCCGAAGGGGTATAAGGTGGCTGTGTCACAGCTGACAGAGGAACCTGTGACACAGGTGAGTAGACAAAATACCCTAGGGCCTACGGAAATCAAAAGCATTCACCTGAGACACAGATAGATAGCTCAGGTGACAAGTGTTTCATCCATAGGACACCAAGACAGAGAGAATTTGATAAGAGAGCAAGCATATGAACACTATCAGGAAATCCTTATGCAATCTTCCCAATGTCAGTTTGCCAGAAAATCAATCAAGCAAAACTAAAACTGACATGAGTCGATTTTGAAAATAGGTACACAATAATGTGCACACACAGCTGAAGGATCTCTACACTATGCATAAAACCTATACACCTGTGACACAGGTGATCAACACAGATGAGCATGTAAGGCATGTAAATGGCAGAATATATGAGCTAGACACCAAGCCAATCCTTTTTATTGAAGATTAGAGACATCAATGATATTCAATTCACTCCTCAGAGCACAGAACCTAGTCTCATCTAAAGGCTTGGTGAAAATATCAGCTAATTATTTTTCAGTCCTTACATGGCACAGCTGTATATCTCCCTTCTCAACATGATCTCTCAGGAAGTGGTGCCTCACTTCAATGTGTTTGGATCTTTGGTGGTGCACTGGGTTGTTGGCTAACTTAATTGCACTTTCATTATCACAGAAGAGGGGTACTTGATTAAAAGATACGTTGAAATCTTTCAAGGTCTGCCTCATCCATAATAACTGAGCACAACAACTACCAGCAGCTATATACTCAGCTTCTGCAGTGGAAAGGGCTACTGAGTTTTGTTTCTTGGATGACCAGGACACTAAGGAATGCCCTAGAAATTGACAAGTACCAGAGGTGCTTTTTCGGTCAACCTTACACCCTGCATAGTCACTATCAGAATAGCCAACTAGCTCAAAATTTGCACCTTTAGGATACCATAAGCCAAAGCCTGAGGTTTGAATCAAGTATCTCAGTATCCTTCTTACTGCCACTCTGTGACAGTCCTTAGGATTAGCTTGAAATCTAGCACACATGCATACACTCAACATAATGTCTGGCCTAGATGCACATAAGTAGAGCAGGGATCCTATCATGGATCTGAACTCTTTCTGATCAGCAGACTTACCTTCGATGTTTAGGTCCAGATGACCATTTGTTTGCATGGGAGTATGAATAGACTTTGCATCCTTCATGCCAAACTTAGAGATGATGTCTTTGGTGAACTTTTCTTGTGAAACGAATGTACCTTCCTTGAGTTGTTTGATCTGAAGTCCTAGGAAGTACTTGAGTTCTCCATCCAAAGACATCTCAAACCTTTTGGTCATCATCTGGCTAAACTCATCACTCATGGAGCGGTTAGTACTGCCAAATATTATGTCATCGACATATATTTGGCACACAAATAAATCCTTTCCATTTTTCTTAGTGAATAGAGTTGTGTCTACTAAGCCCATTTTAAATCCATTCTTGATCAGAAATTCTTTCAATGTGTCATACCATGCTCTAGGTGCTTGTTTTAAGCCATAGAGTGCTTTGTGTAGTTTATAGACATGGTGTGGTTTCTTATCATCTTCAAAACCAGGTGGCTGTTCAACATAAACAAGTTCAGAGAGTTTACCATTTAGGAAAGCAGACTTCACATCCATCTGATAAAGCTTGATGTTATGATGAACAGCATAAGCAAGGAGGATCCTGATGGCTTCAAGTCTTGCTACTGGAGCAAAGGTTTCTCCAAAGTCTAGACCCTCCACTTGTGTAAACCCTTGAGCCACAAGTCTGGCTTTGTTCCTTACCACTTGTCCATTTGTATCTTGCTTGTTCCTGAAGACCCATTTTGTTCCAATCACATTATGATCATTGGGTCTTTCCACCAGGGACCATACTTGGTTTCTTTCAAACTGATTCAACTCTTCATGCATAGCATTTATCCAATCAGCATCCATGAGAGCTTCCTTTATGTTCCTGGGTTCAACACTGGAAACAAAAGAGTAATGTTCACAGAAATTAGCAATTCGAGAACGAGTAGTCACTCCCCTATTAATGGCACCGATGATGTTGTCTACAGGGTGATCCTTCTGCAGCCTGCTGATCACAAGGGGTTCGGGGTCAACCACCGGTGTCACAGCTGATGGTGTTGCCTGTGACACAGCTGGTTCTTCCTGCGACACAGCTGGCTGAGACAGGTACTCTGCATCCAAGAGATCATTGGCTGGGTTGTACTCGAGCTCGATGTCTTCATCTCCAGTGTCTTCATTCAGTGATGGAGAAGGTGGTTCTTGATCACTTGGTGAGACAGGTTCTTCCTTGACAGTAGGTCTGATCTCACCAGTTGACTTCTTTTGAATGTCCACATTTCCTACATCATTAGCAACTTGCTCTCCTTGGGAGCCATAAGACTCATCAAAGTTCACATCTACAGATTCTTCAACAACCTTTGTGAGAGTGTTGAATACTCTATAGGCATGAGAGTTAGTAGCATAGCCAAGGAATATACCAACATCAGATTTAGCTTCAAACTTAGTAAGGCGTTTGCCCTTCCTAAGGATGTAGCACTTACAACCGAATACTCTGAAGTATGAGACATTTGGCTTTGTGTTGGTGAGCAGCTCGTATGGAGTCTTCTTGAGTAGTGGATGTAGATATATCCTGTTGATGGAGTGGCAGGCAGTGTTGACAGCTTCAGCCCAAAATCTTGGTGAAGTCTTGTACTCATCCAGCAGTGTCCTTGCCATCTCTATCAGGGTTCTGTTCTTCCTTTCCACTACTCCATTTTGCTGTGGAGCATATGGACTTGATAGCTCATGCTTAATTCCATGCTTGTCCAGAAATGCTTCCACCTTTGAGTTTTTGAACTCAGTCCCATTGTCACTCCTGACCTTGACAAGGTTTACCTTCCACTCATTTTGTACTCTGACAATGAGGTGCTTGAATTTCTTGTAAACCTGTGTCTTCTCCTTCAAAAAGAACACCCAAGTATAGCGAGAAAAATCATCTACAATGACAAATCCATACTTGTTACCTCCCAAGCTCTCATATGTAGTGGGACCGAAGAGGTCAATGTGTATGAGCTCAAAAGGTGCGGTGGTGGTCATGACATTCTTGGGACGATGGGCAGCTCCAACTTGTTTGCCGGCTTGACATGAGCTGCAGGGCTTGTCCTTCTCAAACTTCACCTTTTCCAGGCCTATGACATAGTCATGTTTGCTCAGTTTGTTGAGAAGCTTCATCCCTGCATGACCTAGCCGCCTGTGCCACAGCCAGCCAACACTGGTCTTGGCCATTAGGCACCATGGAGCTGCTGCAGGCTGTTCTTTGAAGTTTACTGTGTATAGCTTTTCCAGACCTGCATCCTCTGAACACTTGAGAGTCATCAGATAGTTTGGAAGCTATAACCTCATCAGGATAGAACGTGACTTTCATACCTGTGTCACACAGCTGTGACACAGACATGAGGCTATAGCCTATCTGATCTACAAGCATTACATTAGATAAAGAGTGATGTTCAGATATGGCGACTTTACCAACGCCATTTACCTTTCCCTTGGAGTTATCTGCATAGATCACATGTTTACTTGGAAGATTTTCATGTGTGATCTCTACAAACTCCTCTCTGCCTCCAGTCATATGTTGTGTACATCCACTGTCCACTACCCATTCAGTTCCACTGGAGACAGTATCCTGCAAGATTAGTTATGGGGTTTAGGGACCCAAACTCGTTTGGTTCCCTTTGCAATTTTACCATATGCAGAAACAGCAGTTAAAGAGTTAGAAGATCTGTTCTTATAGTTGATAGCCTGAGCAACAGATGATATGACATGAATTCTTTTAGGCTTGCTATCACCTGCAACCTTAGACAGAGAGGTTAGTTGGCTGTGTGAGCTACCGGTGGCACTGGTGGTTGCACAGCTGTGTAAGACACCGGTGACACAGGTAACTGTTACCTTTGGAACCCAGATCGCAGGCAACCACTTTGTCAAGTGCCTGCGACCAACATATTTAGCCACAACCTTCCCTTTTCTGTCCATCTGCAGTACATAGGATGGGTTGGATGGAATGTTTACTGCATTCCCATTACCCTTCTTATGACCAACAAACTTGTTGTCATATGTACTTGTCTGCCTCACAAATTTTTCTGCAAGATTAAAGTTAGTAGCAGCAGGCAGTTTATCCTTATGAGCAGAAGGAATGTAACCCAAGCCTTTTCGGCCATCATTCTTTCTGAGCATCTCAGCTTTGATCAGCTGATAATTTTGCATGCCAATATTGGCAGTGCATAGGCCTTTCCTCATTAGCCTTTTTAGCTCTTCAAGCTCCTCTTTGAGCTTGTTGTGCTCATCTGCATCCACAAGGTTAGTAGTAGTAGAGGTTGATGCCTCTTTTGAATCATCAGTGACTCCTCCTGTGGATGTTAGAACATTTATACGGCTAGCACAGTTCAGGCATGATTCAATAACAGTAGGAGCAGGCAAGGGAGCATCAGTGCATATAGTAGAAGAAATATCAGTGCACAAAGAATGTTTTTCCTTGAGCTCCTCATGCTCCTTTATCAGAAGCTCATGAGCTGCCTTGAGCTTTTCATGAGCTATTTCCAGGTTTTCCTGGTCAAGCCTGAGGTTTTCCCTGTCATCAGTGACCTCATCATAAGATTCACTCAGCTCCCTGAGTTTATCCCTTAAGGATATGTTCTCCTTCCTCTCCTTGCCATAGGCCTTATCTGTTCTTTCAAGGATGCCCATTAGTTCAACATAATCAGGGAAGTCATCCTCAGTAAGTACCTTAGAACCTTTGGCCATGAGACACAAAGGGGCAGAAGTGGATGGAAGATAGTCAGCTTCAGCACTTGACTCGGAGCTGTGTGACCTGGCTGTGTCACAGCTGGGTATGTCAGCCATACTGATGGCAATCCCAGCAACTTGATCTTCTTCTTCAGACTCCTCTTCTGAGCCTGAATCCTCAGACACCCAAGCCTGTCCAACATAAGCTCTGGCAGTGGCCTTGTTCTTGGAGTAGGTTGGATGCTTGCTGTTGAAGGTCTTCTTCTTCCCATGGAAGTCCTTCTTCTTTCTGTACTGGCTGTTGTCCTTTCTCTTGGTTGGACAATCAGCAGCAAAGTGGCCTTCCTTGCCACATTCAAAGCACTTGTTATCTTTTGACAGCTTCTTCCCTCTGAATCTGTCACCTGATCCAAGTTGCTTCTTCTTCTTGTAAAACTTTCTGAAGTTCCTTGTGAGGAGGATGAGTTCACTCTCTTCTCCACTGGACATCTCCTCATCAGGATCTTCACTGCTATCACTCTCAATCTGTGATGTTGAAGCAGTAGTCTTCAAAGCAATATTTTTCTTGACAGCTGGAGAGGAGCTTTGCTTGCTTTCTTGCTTAAGCTCCATCTCATGTGTTAGAATCCTCCCTAACACTTCTGTGGGCTTCATTTGCTCAAACCCATCTTTTTCCTTCAGCATGAGGACAAGTGTTCTGTAGGCTTTTGGAAGCACCGACAAGAACTTCTTGATCACATCTTCATCTTCCACTCGGTTGGAGCCTAGGGTCCTTCAGCTGGTTTGTGACAATGGTGAGTCTTGAAAACAGAGAATTGATGTCTTCACCATGCTCAAGCTCAAACCTCTCTAGCTTTGATTCCAGAAGGCTCCTCTTTGACTTCTTCAGAGTGTCACTGCCTTCATAGATCTGCTCCAAGGTATCCCAGATATCCTTAGCAGATTCCATGGTACTGACTCTGTTGAAGTCATGCTCCTGTAAGCCCATGAAGATGGCAGTGGCTGCCCTAGCATTGTTCTGAATATTCCTCTTGTCAACGATGCTAGGTGTTCTGGGATTCTCCAAGTTGTAACCTATATAAACAACATCCCACACATCTGGATCGATAGCGATAAGATGCATTTGCATCTTTCTCTTCCAGAAAGCATAGTTAGTCCCATTAAAGACAGGTATTTTACCCTCATAGCCCGACATCCTTTAACTCTGGCTGTTAGGCCAAATCAAAGAGCAACCTGCTCTGATACCAATTGAAAGGACCGAAGGTGCTGACTAGAGGGGGGTGAATAGGAGGCTAATTAAAATTACTTCTTTTAGCTTGATTGAATAAATTAGGCCTTAGACAGAGGCTAGGATAAGCTAGCTGTGTGACAGGTGTGTGATACAGGTATGATGTGTAGTGCAAATTAGCATGCAGCTGTCACACAGGTGCCTAACACAGGTGGTCTAAGACTTAGCAGATTATGAGCAAACTGTGTGCCTGTGTAACAGGTAACTGACTCAGGTGTGAGATAAGATATATAGCAACTGAGATACAGCTAGAGTAACACAGGTAAAAAGGTGATCTATAACAGATGAGCAGATTAAGACTAAGATCACACAGGCAAGCAAGTAGCAGGTGAACAGAAGCAATGTAAGTAAGCACTCAGAGAGACAGGGTGATTTTCACCGAAGTTCCCAACTCTTTGCAGAGTGGTACATCTCCGTTGGAGAGGCTACTCCGAAGAGCTCACCAGCACCGAATCGTGCTTGTTCTCCGAGTACCTGATCTCAGGTCTCTTCCTTTGCTTGTGGAAGTCCTTTTGCTTGCAGCAGGTAGACTTCAATCACCCTCACAGACTACTGGTCCAGCCCACACAAGCTTGGGTGGTACCAGCAACTCCTACGCCCGTCTAGGAGTAGACACTCCAAGAGTAACAGATTCAGCAGTAACAACTCTTGGAGGAACCAATGCTCTTTGCTCAAGAACTCTAACCCTTCCCGAACTAACACTTAGGAAACTTGGCTTTCGTTCGGTGGAAAGAGGCTTTGCAATGGTCGAATGTGAGTTACTGATTGGCTCATTGGTTGAGGTCTAAGACCTCCCCTGGTCCCCTATATATAGGGTTCACAGGCACTTGACCGTTACACTGTTGCCACGTAGGATTAAGTGAGTCACCGGTGTCAGCCACCGGTGACACAGCTAATCACTCCGCCCCAACTATAACCGGCTCAAGCAGACCGATACCTGTGTCACCGGCGGCACACACAGGTAAACCCTAAACTGACGCAGCCGCACTACTCAGCCCGGTCTTGGCACATGACATGCCCTCAGCGCACACACTCTCTGAAACCTATAAGGAGAGAACCTCCAACAGCCCTCCGACTCAGCAGACAAGCTATCGTAGCGTAGGTTCCTTAGCGTTTTCAAGCACTCCCCTGGTATAGAGATGTACCTGAGTCACAGAGCGTTAGACCACCTGTGACACCGCTGTGTCACACCGGTGACTCTAACCCCTAGGGTTTTCTATTGCTAGCACTGCAGAGTGCCAGCTCCAATCAGTTTTATACTTATACAAAATTGCTGACACAGGGCCACTAACCACAAAGCATTAGTGCCACTGTCCAACATCCTGAGCATTGAGCAACTAGAACCTCCACAGAGCATCACTGCTTCATCCATCTTGATAGTACAGGCTTTTCCTATGGACTCAAAGAAACTAGCAAATCTAGGCTTTACCTGCTCACTAACTGCAGTCACGGTCCTTGACGCATCAAGCCACCATCACCTTGCTTGCAACTCCTTGCACAGCACCGGCTTCTTCACAGCTGTGGCACAGCTGCCTAGCACAGCCATTCCTTAGTCCTGGAAACCACCCTTGTACCCTTTTTGGTGGTCATCCTTTCCTTGATGACCCTTCTTCCTAGAACCTACAAACCTGCTTACACTCACTGTAGACGTTAGATTCCAGTTTGAGTTGCCATTAACCATCAAAACCAACTTGGGGCCTAGATGCTCTTTCAACTACCTATGCTCCGTCCCATGTCCGTTTGCCTTTGCCATGACATGTTCCCGATCTTGCCATCAACATTTAAGTCTACTGCAACAACACATATCCTGCAACGACGTCATCTATAGTTGCCACGGCAACAATCATAGCGTTGTTCCTTGCTACCCGAACACTGCCCGCGATCGCATCTGCATCCTTGTCATCTATAGCTCTTTGCCATGTCTTGCCATGATAGAAGCTGCTCTATCATGACAACTCGGTTATCCTGTCATGTCCTGCGCAACAAAAGTCACTCCATCATGACAAGTTGTTTGTATTGTTTTGTCCTGTCATGATAGCTTTATAGCTGTCATGACAAGGTTGCCACTATAACCTTTGAACTTATCCCTCTTCCATGGACTCACCATGCTCGAGGTCACGACTATCCTTGGTCTCGTGACCTAATCTTTTCTTCTATACCTTTTCCACGACAACATCGTTAGTTGTCTTATCCTTAATTCCTTTACCAAGAATTTGAATCTTGGGTACAAGGTTAGCGAATCATCATAACCCTAACCATCGTCTGTCCTATGAGCCCCGTTTACGATCAACTTACATTGACATGCAGAACCCACCATCGATAACCTATCGAACCTCAGTACATCCAATCCTAGGATGTCGTCTCGATTGACAAACCAAATCTTGGGTTTATGTTGTCAGCTTAGATCTGGAAGACAGTTCCATTCTTTTCCTTGTCAAACCCGTGTATCGGTTAGTGGCATGCTATTGACTAATAAGACCCCATGATCTATTTTTGCTCCAACATCCTATCAATGTTCTAAGTCATGGTTCCCTATGCCAGCTGAAGCATGCAACAACATGTGGGTCCCATTCCCTATATTCTTTCAATACCCTCCTTCTATCATGTTCATTGCACCACGTAATGCAATAATGATCCTTCGGTAGGGATCAATCTCTTGATCAATATTAGTTGTTGACATTCTTATTTGATCATGTGTCGATAGCCTGCCATGATGTCTGAAATTCAATATTTGGACAATGGCATATCCTAGCTCATCTGAATGCCTCAATATCTTTATTTGTATCTATACAGTTTTCTTTCTCCTTTCGGATCAAACCCTAGTTGGTCGTAACGACATACCATATTATCGTACTGTGGCATTGCCATTGTTATCGGAAATCCCTCTACACCTTCTGTCTATAGCCTTTGCTCAAGCTATGGATGTAACCCTATTAGGTTCTACCTTTCTCACTTACATGTGATCCCCACATGTGACGTCCTATCTTTTGAAACCGTAATGATCTTTCTTTTGTAAAACCTCTACTCTATGGGGACCAGGTCCATAGACCTAGTCTCATGTGTCACTTGTTGCTCTTACCTTATATAATCCTTTCCCTGAACTATCTATGGTCCTGGAATGACTCTTTGTCTCATCTTGCGAGATGATGTCCTTTCTCTCTTACATATGGTTTAACCTTGTATCAGCAACCCCTTCATCTAGTTCCAATCATATCTATTATTCCTCTAAAGCCAAATCTTGTAATATCAAACCTTTTCCTTGATCTCCCCATCATCACTCCTCTCTTCATCGAGTTATTTGGAGTTGTTTATTTATTTACATGCAATCTATTTCTTTTAGGAAAATGTGTGCTTTTCACCCCTCAACAATTTTCTGAGTGCACATTACACCCCTTAACTTCAAAACCAGAAATATCTAACCCTTAACTCTCAAAACTGGATAGAATACCCCCTTCACACTATCCTTAAGCAGTTTCGACTAGTCAAAAGTGGTTTTAGGTGACGTGGCTGCCGCATCACCTTCACGTCATCCAAAAGGTTAGAAATTTTTTGGGAAAAGGAGTTGAGAGAAAATTGAAACATTTAGAATAAATTTTCATTTCAAAATAAATCAAAATAATTCATTTATTTTTCCTTTGATTTTGAAATCAAAAGAAAAATCAGTTTTTTTCAAAAAATCAAAATCATAAATTTGGCAAAAAATTGATTTTATTCTAAAAATTTCCTAACCTCTTGGATGACGTGGAGGTGATGTGGCAGCCACATCGGCACCACGTCACCTAAAACCACTTTTGACTGGTCAAAACTGCTTAGAGATAGTGTGAGGGGGTATTCTATTCGGTTTTGAGAGTTAAGGGTTAGATATTTCTGGTTTTGAAGTTAACGTGTGTAATGTGCACTCATGAAATAGTTGAGGGGTGAAAATACACTTTTCATTTCTTTTACGATGAGTAGAGAGTGATGAGGTTGACTAGGGGCAAATTCAAGTTGGAGAAGTGGCGGAATACGTCAACAAAAGGCATGCCCCCTTTTTCTTGATCATGTTGATCCCATATATTTAAAGTCATTATATTTTGTGTCATTTATAAACATGCATGTTGTTTTTTTGTTTAGCAAATACTTTAGTGTTAGTTCTAAATTGAACCATAAATCCATGTTGTCATACCTTGTTTTATCTAGAGTAGTTATTCAATTATTACTAGAATTAGTAATGCTTAGCCCTACAAAGTTTAGTAAAATCTTTTTTGTGCCTCGCCAAAGGTGTACTCGTATCATGAATCATTGAATTATTATCACTTGGTGGTATGTCAGCTCGTTGAGCATTTTCCCCTTCAATTTCTACTTTTGTTTAAAGTCCACTCTAGGAAACTTACAATTAAGGTGTGGGCGACAAATGGATTGATGTGGTGGATGGTTTTGGAAAAACATTTGGATTTTGATGGTTAGTGTCGGAGTCACCTATACCATAAGAAACTGAATCTTGAACTTATAAAATTTTGAACCAAATGTAAACACAAGTCTATTATGCACATGAATTTTCCAACTAATTTGTTGAAAGCTAGGATGGCACTGCAGAGGGGAACGAAGCCAGGGATATGCCTAGTGAGTCAACTACTAGTGATAACTATCTAAAAGTTGGCCTGGTGGGTAGTATCAACTTGCAGACAACATTGTAAAGGCCTAGTTGTAAGAGCTCGGTCACATTCCTTGGAAGAGTGTGAAACCCCGCAATAATCTTACATCTTGTACGTAAAGTGTACAATCTCTACAGAGTGTAAAACTAATTGATTAGCTGTGTCCATGATCACAGACGACATAAAGTTCTTTTCATGATGAGGAATTTGTCTTTTTCCTAATGCTTTTCCCTCTTTCTTATTCCTTCTCATGTTTCCCCTCTAATGCTTTCCTCTCTCACTATTTTCCCTGCTTGGATTGAGTATAGGTAGTTAGAACCTATCATCGGGATCAAGACATAGACCTTACTCGACTAGTGTTGGTGGTTAGAACCTTCACTATAAAACCTCAGTATTAAAACTGTTTTGGATCTCAAACAAATATTTGATATCAAAACTTGCTTATGAAATTATTGTAGTATTTCAACTAAAAATGTCATTTATGCAAAAGAGCCATAAAGCCATTTCTTTGTTTACATATTAGCTTTTCCTAAAAAGGGGGACGCTGGGTACATGAAGTACTCATCGAGCATGTTGTTTGTTGGATGTGTTCAGATAACTATGAGGATGATGGTGAAGACTATGAGGATTACTACAACAATGTTGAGTAGCTAGGTTACGTTGGACTTTGTTGACTGCCTCTAGTTGAGATGGAGGCTTCTACACTTTACTATTGCCGTTATGTTTTTGAATGGTATGGGACATAAGTCCTAAGTACTTTATATGGCCACACGACTCCTATTATTCAAAGTTTTCTAATAACCTTCGTAATGTGTGCAGTTATATCAATTTGTTTGTGTTCATCAGCTTGATCTAGGATTGATGATGATATACATAGAGGGGCTATGGAAGTTAATTCCAGGCTCCAACAGAAGCCTTGGATGATGTCTAAGAGGCCTACACGATGAAAGGTCACCACTCATGTCTCTACGAGGCCTGGGGCACTGAGGAAACCTAATAAGGCAGCTTCGAGATTCCAAACATTCTGTGGGATACTTGCATGGGAGAAGATCGACATTTGTTTAGATAACTGGAAGTTAGTCACCAGTGAGCAGCAAAATGCGTTGATGGTGGGAATGCTCTAGTGGTTTGAGATCCCCCAAGAACATGCTAACCTTGTGCAACAGTCTGTGTTGCACACTATTTCTAAGGCGTGGAGGAGCTTCAAGAGCAAGATCAGAACAAAATTTATGAGGAAGGGTCGGAGTCTGTTCAACAAGTATCTTTTCTTGGACGAGCAAGTATATAATAGATATGTGGAGTTGAAGTCTATGCTTGAATTTAAGTGTAAGTGCCAAGCAGAAGGCTCTGCAGGCCAGAAACAAGCACCCGCACAGACTCAGCACCGTTGATATGAGGCTGCCCAGGAGAAATGGGATATGGAGTATCAATTGTCAAGGGAGGCGAATGCACCCTCACCATTTCCTGATATTATATCTGGGTATGCCAAATCCTGGATAAAAGTTCATGCCAAGTCAAACCTGACAATGGGCACGCCAAGATTTCCTAACCCCGCCACGCCAAGATTTCCTAACCCCGCCAGCAAGGAAGTCGCCCAAACATGGTGTCGACGATCAGTAAACCGCCGATCTTACAGTATTCGTGGAACGGTGATACTTGGGGGGTAGGGACCTCTAGGGCACAAGGCCAAGAGATCTAACGGCAAGGAAAATACCCTTTTTATACAAGTTCGGGCCTCCCTCAGGATAATAACCCTACGTCATGTTCGTATATATTGATCAGAGAATGTCTTTACGAGGGATGTATATGTCTGTGGCTATCCTAGGCCTAATCGGAGACTACGACGACTAGTTCCGCTGGTCTCGACTCCTTCGAGGCGGCGGGTCTTCTCGTGGGAATCGCTGGGATCTCTCTTCCTTCTAAGGCCTGTTGGATCTAACTTTCTCCTCCCTTCCCCTATGGGATTACTGATCCTTTTATAGGAGGCTCCTCAAGTCGTACCGGACCTGGACTTATGCTTGAGTAGAACTCTGGCTTCCTTAACCGTCGAGATTGACTTCCTAGTTTAAGGGATTGTACTCTGGTAACCCAGGGAATCGTATACGGATACTTCCTCATATATGAGATACTGTACTATACATCGTCACATGGTAAAACATCTCACTTCCTGTAGTTCATCCTAATTCATCGATAACTTCGTAGCAAGTGAAATAACTTGTTGGGGGCATATTTGTAGATACAAATGAGTGCTAAATCCTCAAAAAATGATGAGTTGCAGATGTCTTGGACCCAAGACCTACTTACTATGGTCTTGGGAAACGTTGAGCACCTAGGTCACACAAGAGGTGTGGGAAGTGACGTTCCCTAGAGTGAGAGATTTCCCAAGGACGAGGAGACATATGAGAAGAGGAAGAGAACCAAGAGGAGTTAGACTCAAACTCAAGCAGGCCAAGCTGCCATGGCTGAGCAAGTGAGAGTGGAGGTAACGAGGCAGGTCACATTGATTAAGAAATAATTTAGGGCGCATCTCGTTCTACTGCCATGAGCCATGAAACTGTTGGAGTAGCTGCGCATCCGATGATACTGCCATAGAAGATGGAGGAGAAACATTTGCTTGTGACATCATGTAGGTAAGATATAAATTAGTTCTACAATGCTCAATAAGAAAAATTTATGGAGTGCCTTAGCTAATTACTATATCGTTTTGTAGGACGCGACTCGATGCAAGTTCTTAGCGAGGGTAGCTATTGATATTGCCGTTGATGCTACTTTTGAGATAGCGTATCCAATGATGTCGAGGTCTTTGGTGCACGGTCGACCCATAGCGTCTAACTTTATAAGGGTACATGTGGACAATGTGGTTTAGGGTTTCAAGGCTCGCCAGGTGCCCCTGCACCTAGATGACAAGATCATAATCCTACAAGAGGCGATTGGCTCATTCATCCAGTGGCCAAAGAGGGACATCATACTAGTCGACCACCCTACATCGTAATAGGCATAACAGACATAGCCGCTGAGTACACCTGAAAAGAACCCAAGCCTGATGGAGCTAGTAACGGCAGCGCAGCAGGCTGACACTTTGTCTGCTCCTGAGCCAAGGCCGACTGAGCCAGTAGTGCCACTACAGAGTGCCAAGCCGCTGTCTCCCGGGTTCCCAACCAATATTGATGATCTCCCATTCATGCTGTTAGCTCATCAATTCAAGAATGGAGAACCATTCTTCCAGCAGATGACATAGAAAACATGTCAATAGCCTATCAGAGATTGCATGCATGGTACAACAAACATATTGGCCTACTTATATCTCCCTCAACTTCAAGGAGGAGTACTTATCCAAGACCTCGAGGGCTACTTCTATATATACTTCCAGAACTTATTCGAGCTCTTCAACCTCGAAGCTCTCAAAATGAACTTTTTGAGATGCTAGACACTATAAGTTTGCTCAATCAATCATGGTCTACATTAATAACACACACACACATATATATATAATATCCTCCTTTATTTTGTACGGATACATGCACAATGAAACCAGGCTGAAGAAGGAACAATCGGTTTCCCTAACCCAGCCAAGGTCACACATAGAGCCATCACTGACAATGAGTCATATGTTCTAAAATATGTCACAAAGGCGTTGATGGCTCAAAAGAATAAGGAATATATATTATTTGCTTACAACCTAGTTAAGTTTTGCCATACTTTGTTATTTTTGAACTTTAGCAAGAAAAAAACATGTAGTGACCATGAAGACATATCTATCTAGATTTCATTGGGTTTTGGTAATCGTTATACCAAAGTGGAACAAGGTGTTATACCTTGATTCCTCAGAAAGTGGTCGTGACTTCAAACCTATTCGAGACTTACTTGACAAGGCCTTCATCAAGTACATTTCTCGTGGAGGGACAACCAAGGGATCCAAGATGCAGCACAAATTTAACTATCCTCTATCTTTGCTATTATGTTAATATAACACATTTCGGCGTCATTAATGCCCCTTGATCTAAGAATTTTTTTATTTTGGTGTAAACAGTAGGTAAAACGAAACATATGCGGATTCTATGTCTACCACCGCATGGAGATGATCACGAGTTTCATATCGCTAAAGATAGACTTTAAGGTTTGACATTCAATAATTTGTTCATACATGTCAATTTGTATGTTCATGATTTTAATCGATCTTTGTTAGCGACAGGGATGGTCGATCTCCAATAAGAGTAATCTAGAAGAAGTCAAACTAAAGCACATTTATGAGATTTTTGCTTTCTTCATCAATACCCAGATCGTACACCCTGATGGCGAGTACCACGGTGGAGGTGTAGGACAATTGTTAACTTAGTTTCCACTTGTTTGAATCTTAGTTCAATTTGTTTCCATTTGTTCAAACTTGTCAATCTTATGAATATATACTGTTCAAACATTTGTTTCCAAGTAGTGTATATAATTTGAGTTCATTTGTGATGTGGTTGTGGCTGTGTGATTCGATTTGAATGAATTTGTATATATATGCAGTCTGAAATTTGTCATTTTTCAGAGAGCATGACTAGCAGTTCCTGAGGCTAATTTCAAAATAGAAAAATCCCGCCCCTTAAAAAAATAATATCACAGTGGGATGACCATCATCAGCTGTCTGCGATATTTTGTCATCACAGCCAGGTGTCAATTGTGACCTGTCTATGATTTGTTGTTATCACGGACATATCTCTTTTCTATGACTTGACATAAATTATCATAGATCCTTAGGTATTTTTACGCGCCTGTAATGGACTTATCTGTGCAGTGCATGACGCCGTTGGTGATCACCCTCCAACTAGTGATGAACCAGCCGTGTAGTGTACGGCCTGTCCGTGGCTCATCTGCTCATTAAATCAAGCTAGATGGAGAGAAAGGGGAGAGAGAGGGACGTGATGTACGTACGCACGTACATGAATGTTGTGTGGCTAATCAACCATGGTAGGTGATCTTGGTAGACCATAATTCCCTATATAGGTTTATTACCATTTATCAACAAGGGGATCATCGAGGTCTAGGCCTTTAGAAAAAAAGATTCTATTGATTATCCGGCGTCTGCACATGCACACGGCCCAAATCGAGGTCTACATTGGCTGTAAATTTTGCATGTGTAATGCATGGGGGTCTCATTTGCTCGTTTCTTTCACTCTCCTTCTCTTCTGGTCTGCTCCTACTCCGATCTTCCTCTGTGCCATCTTCTCTTCCCATCACCTCCGCCAGCCTTACCAACTGGAGGGGAGGGAGAGGGAAGCTAGGTCCTCGTCCTCTTCTGTTTGTAGATACTCCACTACTCCAAGTTGAGATTGGCTTAATGGCGGCGAGTAAGGCCCCCTTCTAGACGGCTTCGGCTTGTGCATAAGCCGACTTAAGCTTAATGGTGCGGGGAAGCTACGGTGTAGAGAAGCCTGATAAGCTCCACCATCCCCTTCTAGACGATTTCTGAGATTTAAGCTTATAAGCAGAGGTGGATTGTGAAAAGTCTCTAATACCCTTTGCCTTATTCGTTTGCTGTTTGAACGAAAATAGAAAAACATTCGAGATAACAGAAAAGTAATCAGGCTCTAATGCATATATTTGGGCATAAGTTATTACAAACAATAGACAATAATAACAATCTATTAAATAAAAAAATTTGGGCAGTTATACATCACACCATACATGCATCTGCAATCAACTTTTTTTGTTGCAAAAGTTAACCCATCTGCACACTGAGCACCGGGATTATATTCATACAATAGTGGATGAATGTCAATTCCATTCGAGTCTTCACAATTAGCGGCACAAAATCACGTCTAAAGGCACCAAACATGATTAGCATGCATTGCACATGAACAAATCTGAGATGTAGAACAAAATTTGCACACATCATTTTGCATTTCACAACATCAATTCACAGTCAATCGATTTTTCACAGAAGTCTGCAATCTTGAGATCACAATTTGTGTTTAGGAACAAATTGAATGAACCAAAAATCAGTTCATGCCAGAGGCTCGACCAAACATGATTAGGAACAAATTGAACGGTACCAAATTGAATGAACCAAAAATCGGTGCCGGCCTCACGGTGGAGCGTGTCCTTCCTCTTCATCGTGCTTGCCTTGGTGCTTGCCTCCGGTTGATCTCACCGCTGGAGCTCCCCACGCTTCGCTGGCTCGGGCAGTGACTTGGCGGCGGCTAAAGGGACGCGCGGGACATCCCATTCTTCAACGCCGACGGAGACATCCTCCCCGACCTCGAGGTCGACCCGACCGAGCTCCTCGCCGAGTTCTCCTCCTCCCTATCCTGGACGAGCTGGCGACGATGAGCTCCGTAGATCTGGCGGAAGGCTGCGGGTCCCATGGCGAGCCGCTACGAGCCGCCACCTCCCGCCTCTGGTCGGAGTGGTGCTGGTCTAGAGGCGCGGCGGGAGGGGCGGTGCTCGGGACCTCGGGGCAGCTGGCGGGAGGGGCGGTGGATGATTAGGGCGGAGGAGGGCGGGGCGGGCCGGCTAGGACGGACGAGGGTGGCGCGTGCTAGCACGGGAAGAGCAGATCGAGGGGGTGCCGGCAGGGGAGGAGCTTGAGTCCGGCGGCGGGGCGGCGCCATAGGGTACGGAGAAGGGCGGGCGCAGGCCGACTAGGGCGGAGGACGGCAGCACCCGCGGGGGAGGGAGGCGAACGGCGAACGGTGGCGGGATGCGACTGCTGGAGGGGGAGGCGGCGAGATCTGGAGCGGGAGGGGGAGGCGGCGGGGCGACGCCTGTTGCTGGAGGGGGAGGCGGCGGGGCGGGGCCGATGGGGTGGAGGTAGCGGGGCGGGGCCGGCGGGATCTGGAGGGGGAGGCGGTGGGATCTGGAGCGGGAGGGGGAGGAGGAGGCGATGTGCGGGGCTAGGGCAGGAAACCCAGGTGCGGGTGAAGGGAAAAATTGAGAAGATTTCTTTTATATATGCAGTGGCATTCGTGGGTAAATAATATGAACTAACAAGGACAAAATAGTCATTCGATGTAAATTTTGCTACAAGAAGCTCGGGAAGTCTCCATTTTGGTGCTTCTAGCTACCAACAGGAAAAGAAGGTGCTTAATTTTTAAGCCTAAGCTGATATTTACCCTTCTAGACAGCTTATGGCTTCCTGGAGCCATAAGCCACCCCATAAGCTGTCTAGAAGGGGGCTAAATCTGGTTTGGATCCGCTTATCTCCACCTCTCCTTGCGCTCTTTCGGTTCCGTTTTGCGGTAGGGGCTGGGCTGCTAGACCTGGGGGTGATGTGGCTAGACCCGGATCTGTTATCTCCTTTTCCAGGGCGTCAATTTGGCTCTCGTCCCGTGGCGCCCGGTCTCCTCCCTTGTGTTTTTCCTACCAATAGCTAGATTCCCTTGTTTTGTATCAGTCTTCTCACGATGTTCATCTTCAGTCCGGCAAGTGGAAATTTAACTTCGTTATGCTGCTGCTTAGGCTTCCATCTTATGCTCCGTTTTGCATCGCTAGTGGTTCGACTGCTTTCTGCATATTAAATCGGTGAGCGGACAGGAAGCGAGCACATAGGCGTCTTCCATATCTCCGACGTCGACAATAATCACTTGAACCTTCCGAGTCCCTGGATGGGATATGAATCGGAGGCATGTGCTTGTGGTGGTGGAACTCGTTCTATGCTAGAGCTGCTCGTCGGGGTTGCCATGGCGAAACTCTGTGGGCTGTGGAAGCTTGAAGAAAACCATCGCCCATGAAACTCTATGGGCTGTGGAAGCTTGAAGAAGACCATCGCCCATGACCGGTGGTAGTGCATGTGCTGGTGTTGCACTTCATCCCTCCCGTCAGCAGCGCTGGTGGCTACCTCTCTTCGTCGGCTGTCAGCGCGAAGACCAGTCGGCGGCGAAGCCTGGAAGCGTGGTTCACTTTTGTGCGTGATTAAGCCTTAAGGGCGGTGTTGTAATTCATTTACTAGGGCGGTGTTGTAATTCATTTACTGCTCTTTTTTTACTCGGGATGTACTCTTATTTGGGGCCCTTTCTCCGCACTAGGCTGTTAATAATAATGTAGGGATAAACTTTAAAAAATATTATGTAAAAATGCAAACGAAAAGCTTTGATTTGCCTCCAAAATTCCAACTCGGCTGCATGCTAGCTCCTGGGAGGCTGGGACATATCTGCATGCACTTGCAGATACACGCGGGTTTGTGCACAAGATGTACTCAAATCTAAAATATAAGTAGTTTTAGTATTTTGTATAGTCAAATATTTTAAAATTTAACTGCTAGTATAGAAAAAATTATCAGCATCAACAAAAAATTGATACTATTAAATCAATCATAAAATATATTTTCATAATATATAATTATTTTTATTTGAAGTAATATATTTTTAAAGTAATTGATAATCAAAATATTACTTTGGAGAATGCATCAATATCTAAAACTACTTATATTTTAGATTACATTTTGGATCATGAAGTACCAATTAAGGCCATTAACACCATATACAAACATACATAGAGCTCTGGCATCTGCTGCTCTCTGCATGTAATGCAATTACACACATGTGCCTGCATCTGCATATATGTATGAGAACGCACGGGCAACCATTGCCTTGAAGTGTAACTGCCGCTGCTGGATGCAGTGTGCATGGTTCACACTTCACTACTACAGAATCGATTTGTACAGGCGGTTCGGAAACACCGGGCGGGACGGTTTTTCGAACTGTCTGGACGAAACCGTCAGCAAAAATCAGTTTTGTACAGACGGTTGAACCGTCTGTACAAATAATTAGTACAGACGGATCCACACACGAACCGTCTGTGATATTCTCTGGTACAGTACCTCCAAAGCATTTGTACAGACGGTTCCATCCACAAAACCGTCTGCCCAAATGCATTGAACAGTACCTGAAAAACATTTGTACAGACGGTTTCGTTCCCAAAACCGTCTGAACAAAGAATTTGTACAGACGGTTCTACCCCTGGAACCGTCTGTACTACTGCTGTGGCAGGAAAACAATGCTGCCGCGGCAGCGGAAATAACCGTTTCTACTGCCGCGGTAGCAGTGCGGTTGTACAGACGGTGCTGCCGCCTGCTGCCATGGCAGCAGAAACAGACGTTTCGGCTGCCGCGGCAGCCGTGTGGCAAGGCGGCGTTGCTGCCACCTGCTGCCGTGGCAGTGGAAACTACCGTTTCTGCTGTCGCAGCAGCCGTGCGGCAGGGTAACGATGCCCGGTGCGGCCGCGGTCCTGGCGCGGCAGTGAAAACGCTAGAAACAAAGTGATCAACCACAGGCATAGCATAACAGGCACACAATGTACTCGTTGATCTTAGACATAGCATTCGGAAGCAAACATGAAACGTCATTCTCAACCACAAAGTCATTCACATGCATTGTTAGGGAAAAAAACTCTCAAGTCATTGAGGAGGAACATTTTGAGGACAATGGAATTCTCCGGTTTCCTTCAACACCTCTCTAAGTATGAAAGCTATTAACTGTTTTTGAACAAACCGGACGCCCTCAGTGTCGAGCTCATCTGTAGGGAACTTAAAACTCTGCAGAAGGAAATTAAATAGCTAGGTTAGGCACAACGTCCGAACGATGAAAAATGGAACTACATATAGTGTAATGATACTAACCTCCACATCTATCGGACTAGAGCGAACGATCTGCATCATATATGTTGCGACATAGTATCCACAGAGATTGTTGCCCGGCGGCTGCTTGTGGCACTGTAGAAATCATGGTTACGTGCAGGGTAGTTTAGTTTTACCGAATACATATTAGAACGTGCGAGGTGATTATTCTTGGGCGAGGGAGGAATTATTATCGGGAAATGAAATCGGTGGGTCGGTTCGGTTTGTGTTGTTTTCACAGCTCCCCCTTGGCAACATACTTCTTGAATGCCCCGTTGAGCACCGTCGTCAAATCTGCGTACTTCTCTGGTGGGTAGTCCCTGGAGTCGAAGTACGTGGCATGTAGATGTTGTGGCTCGAGGCAGACGAGCATCCAGTGGAATCCATAGTTGTACGGTAGAAGAATGACGCGCTTAGTAGAGAGAAGGAGCATGACGTCCGAAATGTATTCCTCGACCTCGTTCGGCTGGAATTGGACCATTGTGCATATGACCACTTGTGGATCGAGGAATCCGATATTAAGATTTTCTGCCCTAGCCTCTTGAATCATATGTCTACACATAAAAGTAATGTCATTGAAAGAGCGTATCAATAAGTTAGGCAATTCATTTAGCTTAAACAGTGATTGAGAACACTTACAGTGTCCAGCATCTTAATAGGCTGACATCGAGGGCGTCATGACGGTAGAGGTCGGCTAAATCCGAGAAATCGATGGTAAAGGTTCCACCTGGATGGAGGAAATGTTGCCGCTTGTACATGGCACTGATATTTTGAGGAAGCGCTCTCCCTCGTCCCGTCAAATTGTTCCTTCATATTGCAGTACGGGTGATTCCTCTTAAGGAACCTACGGTGGCGCATGAACACCATCTTACGGGAGTGGGCCAGCCACCTACTCGTGGTACCATCCAAACACTGAGGGCAAGCCTTGTCTGGTTCTTTACTCTGGCCCGAAAGGTTACGTCGGGCAGACAAATCATTGACCGTGCAGAACAACATGGCGTGTAGGGTGAAGTTCTCTTGTTTGTACGCATCCCATACCTGTACCCCTTCATTACACAGTGTTTTCAGATCTTCCACCAAAGGTCTTAGGTATACGTCAATATCATTCCCAGGTTGCTTCGGCCCTTGGATAAGCAGTGACATCATGATGTACTTCCGCTTCATACACAGCCAAGGTGGTAGGTTGCACATACTAAGAGCAACTGGTCAAGTGCTGTGCCGGCTGCTCATGTTGCCGAAAGGATTTATTCCGTCCATGCTCAACGTGAACCTTATATTCCTCGGCTCCGTATTGAAGTGTTCGAAGATCATGTCGATGTTTTTCCACTGCGCGGAATCGACATGGTGTCTTAGCTTTCCATCTTTCTTACGGTCCTCCGAGTGCCAGCACAACAATTTGGCCTCTTTTGGGTTCGCAAACAAACGCTTCAGACGCGGAATTACGGGCACATACCACACCACCTTAGCGGGAATTCCTTTCTTCGGCTCGATGAAAGACTCACCGTCGTCTGGTTGACTCTTACGCTTGTAACGAGATGCTTTGCACACTGGACATGAACGCAAGTTCGATAATTCATTACGGTACAAGATACAGTCGTTCGGACATGCATGTATCCTTTCTACCTCCATCCCCAGTGGACAAACCACCTGCTTTGCTCGGTATGTGTTTTTGGGCAGCTCGTTACCATCCGGAAGCATCTCCAAGAGGAGACCTAGGAGCGCCGTGAAACTCTTGTCTGACCAACCATATCTTGCTTTCAATTTAAGCAGCTCGAGCATGGATGACAGCTTTGTGTATTTCGGCTTGCAACCCGGAAACAAAGGTTTTTTTGAGTCCTCAATCAAGTACATGAACTTGTTTAAGTCTTTCTCAGTATTAAAGTTCACGTCAGCATCGCGCAGCATCTGATCCAACCTATCATCGTTCTCTGCACCACCACAATCATCGTCTGCACCTACTTCCTCATGGCGGCCACAATCATCGTCTGCACCTACTTCGTCGTCATCTTCTCTCCTTTCGTTGACTTCGGGTTCTTCGACGATGCCAACGCCTTCGTGTAACATGTTATGCTCTTCACCATGTTTGGTCCAACACGTGTAGTCCGGTTTGAAGCCCCCTAATAATCAAGTGCGCTTGGATCTGTAGGGCTGAGTTGTGTCCGAGAAATGATCTCTCATTTCTACAATCGCAACAAGGACAATATGTAAATTCAACACCCTTCTTCAACCTATCCTCCTCGGCAACTCTAAAAAAATTCGTCACACCATCAAGGTACGCTTGGTTCGTACGAGAACCGTACATCCACACCCGATCCATCTGGCTACACGCGCTGCACAACAAGGAAATTAGTGTTAAATTGACATAATAAAAGAAAGCCACCTAGCTTCTCATCGAAAAAAGGAGCTTATGTAGAAATCGTACTGCAATTTAAGGGTTTAATGGTATAAACATAAATATCAAAATACGGAACATCGGCATGAGATGAAATGCATGTCATGGAATAGAGGACATAAAATAAAGACTAATGCAAATGTAATCAATTTAATCGGAGTCCGGACGCTCAAAATATCGCGATCCAAATTTCTCCGGTGGTTCCGGAAACCCTAATTTGAGTTTTTAGTTAATTTTATTTTTTCTACAATGCAAACAAGAATGAAAATGACATAATTGCATAGATCTTATTTTTCTGAACATTTTGATATATTATTTCTATTTTTCTGACTAATAATGAATTTTCTATGATTTTTATAAGATTTAAATATTTAAGTACTCTTTTTGATCTTTTCCTCAGTAAAAATAATAAATAAATAAATTCAAAAATAGTAGATCCTGATAGGTGGGTCCCACTGGTCATATTTTCATTTCTTTTTTTATTTTTTTGGCTTAATTAGCCTGAGGGCGGTCGGCCGGGACGTCGGCCAAGCTCGATCGAGCACCGTGGGTGGCGGCAAGCGGCGGTGGCACGGGACCGCGGCGGCGGACGGAGGTGGGAGCGCGGAGCGCGGCGGCTTACCGGGAGGCGGCGGGACGAGGCAGGCGGCGGCGAGGTGGAGGCCACCGGCGGCGGGGAAGCTTCGGGGGCGGGGCGGCGGCGGCAGCTTGGGGAGATCATCGGCAGGTGGCGGCGGTGGCTTGGGGAGGTCGCCGGCGGGCGGCACGAGCTTCGGTCGGCGGCGGCGCTTGCTGGCGGCTCGAGATGCCGGAGGTCACGAAGCTCGGCTGGGAGTGGGAGTGTGGGAGTGAGCTTATGCATATCACTACAGACGGCTCCAAGTAGGGAACTGTCTGTACAAATAACACAGACGGTTCCGGTAGGGAGCCACCTGTACTGTATGGGTTAGTGCAGACGGCTCCCAACTGGGACCGTCTGTGGCATTAGTACAGACGGTACCGGTTGGGAGCCGTCTGTACTGTATGGATTAGTACAGACGGCTACCAACTGGGACCGTCTGTGGCATTAGTGCAGACGGTCCTTGTTGAGAGCCGTCTGTACTGTGATACCCAGTGCAGACGGCTGCAATTGGAAACCGTCTGTATTATTTTTACAGACGGTTCCACGAGCGAACCGTCTGCATTGTGCCGTCCCGCTTGTTCGCCATCCTTCGTCGTCATTTTCTCAGACGGTTCGTGTTGGGAACCGTCTGTGATAAGAATTGTACAGACGTCTCCCGGTTACCGTCTGTACAAGAGGCGTCCCGTTAAATGGTATCTGTAGTAGTGCTTACTACATGATCGAGATGTACATGCATGCCTGCCTCTGCATCATGCACACACACATAGGTTATATATGTAAAGCTTCAGACTGATCAGAGATTACATGCAATTTCAAGCATTGAATTAATCCGTTCGTTCATCCCTCGGAGATGTACTATGGATGATCGGTTGTTGGATCCGAGATGAGGCGAGTTCATAATCGGGCGTGTCTTGGGAGGACCAAAAGTGACGTCGCTTCATCCAAAACGTTGAATTATCGCCCAGCATGAAGATTTTCCTGAATTTTATAGGATGTCCTTTGATTTTCTTGAATCTTGTAGGATGTATTTTAAGCCCAATGGGACCATACAACGGTTGCTAGTCTATCCCCTCTTCACCCCGGGATGCAGAGGGAGCATGGGGAAGAGGTGCCCCGGTTGTCGCCGGCCACCTGACCATAGAGGGTAGCACGACGAGCTGGAGAATGTTAGGTCTGTCGTGTTAAGGTGGAGGTAAGGAGAGGAGACTGCACAGAGGTGAAGGAGGTGATGAAAATGCATGTAGACCTCTAAGTGTGTTTTAATAATTGATGACAAGTGATTAAGCAACTAATATTTTTATTGAGGATATGAACAAGTATTAGTCCATACGATGAGTTTCAACGGGCATTAGTGACCCTTAAAAATAAAGAAAAGAAGACGGCATCATAACTATTATCTTATGCTCATTGTTTCACATTCTAGTGAGTACCTAATAGGTATGTCGTACTATTAAGAGGGTTGCATGGTAAATGCTAGTTGACGTGCTTACTGCTCTGGAGATCATTAGTCAATTACTTTGTGAGATACATTTATCTACATGGACACGAGAGTCTTTTAATCAGGCTATATCGGAAATTCTGATTGGAATATCGGAAGTTCTGATATGTTCAGAACTTCCGAAGTAGCCCTGGTTTTGAGGTCTTTGGAAAAATCAGAAGGTTCGATTTTTGGACTGGAAGTTCTAATGTTCTTGGAAGCTTTGAAGTCACCCTTGTTTTGAGGGTTCTAGAAATATCGGAAGTTCCGATTGGAATATCGGATGTTCCAATATTTTCGAAACCTCCGAAGCCTCTCTTGTTTTAAAGTCTCCGGAAAAATCAGAAGTTTCGATGTTCACATCAGAAGTTCCGATACTCCCTTAGTGTTGTGTAGTGGGTGGTTTGGGAAGTAGTTGTTACATTTGAAGACATTGAACGTTCCGATGTAGGTTTTTCAGTGCATAATGACTAGTTTTGAGAAGGGTCATTTATTGCTCTCCTCTCCCACCCACCACCAATCTTTGGCTCATTTGCTTCGTGCACACATTGAACAGCTCTCTCATCTCCTCTCTCAAGCTCAAGAAGGGTTATTTAGTGCTCTCCTCTCCCATCAACCACCAACCTTTGGCTCATTTGCTTCCTGCACACATTGAATACCTCTCTCCTTTCCTCTCTCAAGCTCAAGCTCATCCTTTGTGAGAGAAAAGAAAGAAAGAGGGATTTTAAGAGTTTAGTGCTAAGTGATATATTAAAGATTTCTCGAGCAATAGGTTCACCTCCAAGTATCTTCAACGAGCTTGTTACTCTTGGAGGTTGAGGACTCTTATATGGTTAGGAGTTGCTCACGAGTGACCAACCGTTGTGGTATGTTGTGAGAAGTTTGTGAAGGTCAGGAGTCACCTCCAAAAGGGAAGAATCACCAAGAGGATCGAAGTCAAGGAGATGCAAGGGCATCCTCGAGGGATAAAGACTTAAAAAAAGCCGGCTCTTGATCGCGAGTGATCGAGCTTCTCGAACGGAGACATATGATTCCCTCAAGAATCCGAACTCCAGCAACAAACAAGTCGTCTCCTTTTTGGATATTTCTTTCCGCATTTATAGTTCGCAAGCTTGATTCTTCATATATTCTAAACTTGCTTGTGTGATATATTTGTGTTAGTCATTTTATTATTGTTCTAGCTCTAGATAGTATTATATTCTGCATAATTGCAAGAATAGATTAGAATTGGTTAAAAAATTTAGTCGCCTATTCACCTCTCTCTTTTAGGCTGATATCTTGATCCTTTAGGTGGCAATGTAGAGGTGGGTGATGTGAGGGAGGGACGAGAGAAGTCGGCAGAGGTGTACGTGGCGCGGTGAGAGGCGAGAGGCTCTTCTGAGATGAAGAGAGTACGATATAGGGTTTGTGCGAAGCAGGGAGATTTAGCTAGGTCACACCGTGCCGATCGTTTTGCCCAACTAGGCCCAAATTCCGGTTGTTGCGATATAGACCGATTGGGATGCACAAAAAGTGGGCGTGATGCACCAAGTCACGGTTTACTTATCACACGAGATCGTGACGCCCTAAGTCCTTTTAAGGTCAACCAACGGTGACACGTGTTATTTCGTGTCGGCTTACGCAACACGATATGGAAAGAGATCAGTCAAGGCGTGAAAGGTAACAATCAACGAGAATGTAGAACTCATCGTCGATGATGAAGTGCGCACGACGGGGAATGCATTTGCCCCGTTGATGTTTCACAGGCGTGATGGGTATAAAAGACCATGTTGTGATAAATGGACTTTATAGTAGTGGAAGTTGAAGCAACTTTTGGCAGCGGACCAGAGTTACAGACCACGAGATCAAGGATGTATTCACCATTGGGTAAGATTTTGGTGGCGACATCTAAATGATTTTGGCGGCAATATTTTGCTGACATTATTATGATACCTGTCAAGAAAGAAGTATTCTACTAATGTTCCTTGCAGGCATGTGAGGAAAATGACTGACCTTCACTAAACACCTGTTTTCTAGTAGTGGGAGACAGAAGGGTTTTTTTGGGTTACGAGTGCAGATGGGGGCGGTTCTGTAGGCCATGGAGAAAAGGTTACACATCCATAGCTTGGGCACAGTTGAGGGGGGCAATTGTGTTAGGGCAAGGGAGGAGCGGCCGTCGTAGTGTGCTAGGAGGTAGGGATGAGGAGAAAGTGAGATTGAGTGGTGGAGTAGGCAGTAGCAGTGGATGGATGACTTTGGGCAATGATTGGAGATAGTTGAGCTAGGGTGCAATTGGACCATAACGTATCTAGTACTATCAGGCATGGGGTACTCGCAGTGACCCCAAGATGGGAAACCTCATCTTAAAACTCACAAAAAAATTGAAAACAAAATCTTGACATTGATACAACATGTGTTTATCATGTCGCATAATTTCAAATCCAAATCACAGTTCGAGAAATTTAAAAAAAAATTCCGATGCTGATATTTATAATGGGTCGAATATATATCTCAATTTGGATACTATTATATAGTTATATTTTTTATGTTTAGATTTGAACTTTTATGAGATAACAGGTACAAGTTATGTCAATGTTATGAATCTATCTATAGAAAGTAGCTGGAACCCCAGCCTTCACAGCGCGCCACGTCATTTTAAACGACGTGGTTTATTTCTAGCCATCAGATCAGCTACGGATGGCAGAGATCACCCCTTGTCCAGCCTCCCACATGCCGCATCTCTCTAGGTCTCTCTCTAGCGTCCCGACCTCCCAGCGCTGCCGCCTCCAACCCCTTCAGTCTCTCTCTCGCGTCCCGACCTCCCAGCACCGCCGCCTCCAACCCCTTCATTCTCCGGTGGCCTCCCCTCCCCTCGCCACCACCTTGCGCAGCCCCCCTCCATGCCTACCGCCCGCCTCCAACCCCTTCATTCTCCGGCGGCCTCTCCTCCCCTCGCCACCTCCTCGCGCAGCCCCCCTTCCATGCCTACCGCTCCACTCCATTTCCTATTGGGTCCGCTGCTCTCAGTCTGGAGCCCCCTCCCCCTGCCTCCGCTCGCCCCGCCTTCTTCGGTAGCCGCGGTACAGGGAAGTCGCCCTAACCTCTCTGCCCTTACCTGCCTTCTCGGCCCAGCGGCCGCATAAGAAAACCACTGGGCGGAAGAGCGCATCGAAGGCGACGGTAGAGGGTGCGAGGTAGGGTGGATAAGAGATGGGAGGCGAATCCAACCGCTCCTAGGATTTGATCTCCCGAATTCAACCGCCTCCGCGCCTCTCCAATCGTGGGCATCGCAGTCTCTCTGTTGGGCATCCACGCCCCAGCGGCGTGATATGGAGCCGTCGTTGTTTTTCCTCAGTTCAGGTACGTATGCCGTTGGCTGATTTTATTTGCTGCAGTGAAGTGAGATGGTTTGGCAATTCGACTGCGGGAAAGAATGTCGCCTCGCAACGCTCGCCCGCGCACGCGACCGTGGTCGGCGCCGCAACAACGAGAGCATTCGTGGCCACATCTAAGTCTACAAGAGAAATTACAGCACTTACATCGGACCTCAGCGTAAAGTATATGCATAGAAGAATGTTGACCGTCGGTCTTCTTAAGTAGAGAATATATAGTTGTATACTGGTGGATTAGTGAAGAGTTAGCAAACACCTGGAGACTTCCACCATATTCTTTAGTGCTTTTATATACTGTTGTTCAGCCACTAACTTGCTTTTCTACTCAAACTAAGGTAGACAAAAACAAAGCTCTAGCATTCACTCTTTTTTTTTGCGAGGAAGCATTCACTCTTACTTCCGTCCAGATTAAGAGTCACTCTCATCATCATCACCACCGGCATCCGAATCATATGCTTCTGTTGTTGCGTAATGTAAGTACGACTCGCTTTAACTTACTCCCATTTTTTCCCCTTCTCCCAACCTCTGCCTGCCACCCTTGAGTATTTTGCAAGTGAGTTAACCATTGCAATTTGGCACTGCCATCTCTGGACCTAAGTTTTTGTGGGAACGTCCATGAATATGAACCTAGAGACTGTGTACTTGCTGAAGCTAACCATTTATTTGGTTTGCATTACACTTTTTATCCATGCATCACATGCTAGCTGCTCCTGAATCAGAGAGAGTTGAGCTGCTCTCCACTAATATATTGCAGCACTTGAATTAAAACTGCTGGATGTATCAGAGATCAGACCAACCATGCATGCACCAGCCAACAGTATTCTACATATATATACCCCTTGTGTTATGTAATCTGGGCTGCTTATATGCTTAGCCACTGATGCTTTAAGCTTCACACATCTTCTTATTCGGAATAGTGCAGTGCAGACTGCAGAAGCATGTGCCAACAATAGGAGGTGAAATTAATTAAATTAAACATGTGGGCTGAATTTTGTCAAAAAATTATTATCTTCTTCCCTAACAAACCGTCCCTTTTTTATTGAATTGATTTTTGTTATTTTATTACAGATTTGAACCGCAGATTTGAAGTCCTTAAATTTGAAGCTTAGCAAATCATCTGACCACAGAAAGCTAAGGTATATTAAAACCCATTTGTACTCTATAAATCCAGAATTTATACTTATGCGCTAATACATACGTACTGTTACAGATACAAGAATCAATAGAGGTCTGTTCAGATTAGCAAAACAATAAAGGTAAAAGCTGCAATCTGCCCTCGGTTATTTACCATACATATTATTCTTTTTTGTGATCTAATAAATATTTTCAAATGTAACTGACAACACCTTCACACTGTTCATTTTTTCATACAGTAACCAGAATACTATATCTTTTGTTGGAAATTGTACATATCAACTTTTGATATAATGCCGAAAACGCGACTCACAAATCCTACTACTTTTGTGAGGGAAATTGAAAATAACGGTGAAGAAGCAGAATCACAATCATCAAAACATAAAAGGAAGAGTACGTACTGAATAAATATAATACATTAGCTGCATTAGTATAATTTTAACTGTATGTACGGAAAATTTAACATTTTTTCCCTTTGTACTATTCTAGGAAATATGTCCTATGTAACTATATCGCGGGACGACGCAGAAGCTAACCGTAAAAGACGTAAATGTTTAGTTACCAAAGAACGTTCAAAATCACAAGCCACTTCAGGTTAGATGCAATAAAGAATGAAAACATTACACAGCTACTCTAAAATTGAAGTAGTTGGTATATAACTAACTCATTTACATAATATATTTATGTAGATATTTATAATGATTTAGCTCTAACAGCTCACTCAATGCGTCTCACACAAGAGCATATAGATTATCTAAAAGGTATTTTGCTATCACTACAATACTACTTTTTGCTTAATTTTCCCTTTTCGTGCCACAACATGTCATACTGACGTGCTTTCTTTTTTGGACCCTACTCTATTAAATGCAACTCTAACATAATTTGCAGTATCTTATCCTGGAAGATCTTATTACGGTAAACCAAACTATGAGTGCCATCACTGTGGTGCTATCTTCTGGTATCAAGAAAGAGTTAGATCAGAATCAGCCGTGACAAAAAACCGTGTCGTTTACAATTCGTGTTGTAAGGGTGGCAAAATATCAATACCTCCGTTTAAACCCCCACCGGAATTCCTACAATGCTTATTAAATTTTAATGGTGATAATCGAGCAAAACAATTCATTCAAAAAATAAGATAGTACAATTGTTTGTTTGCATTCACGTCTATGGGTGCTAATATAGATAGATCAGTTAATAAAGGAGGTGGCCCTCACGTGTTTAAGATATGTGGTCAAGTGCATCATCGAATAGGATCGCTTCTTCCAGTAAAAGGCAATGATCCAAAGTTTATCGAGTTATATATATACGATCCAGATAACGAGATTGAAAACAGAATCCGTGTATTAGACCCTGAAGGACAACGAGAAGGTGAATTAGATATCGATATAATCGCTGGACTAAAGCACATGCTAGATGAACATAATCCTTTAGTTAAAACATTCCGAATAGTTGGTGCCCATAGCGGAGATCAAGTACAATATGAATTGCCATCATTAGATGAGCTAGCTATGATAATTGTCGGAGACTTCTCACCGGAAAACTATAAATGTGACATAATAGTTAGAAGTAGGAGCGAAGGGCTACAACAAATATCGTATCTACATCCAGCCTTTATGGCCTTGCAATATCCTTTATTATTTCCGTTTGGTGAACGTGGATACCAACTTGGAATTACATATAAAGATATAGAGAAAGTTGAACCTAGAACTAGAACACAAGTTACAATGCAAGATTATTACAAATATCAATTCCATTATAGAAAAAACCAACCAAATCCATACCTATGTTACGGCAAACTATCGTCGCAAAGCCAAGTTGATGCCCGTGCATGTATTGACGAGAATAATCTAAACTTTATACTACGTAAGCAAAAAGAACTTCTAGTAGAATACTTGCAAGGTATTGCCGATGCTGTTAGCTGTGGATGTACAAACGGAGAATCATTTTACCTTCAACCAATGTTGGTGGCCGACGTTACATGCTTCAGAATTACCATGATTCAATAGCCATTTGTCGTGAGTATGGAGGACCTGATCTATTCATCACGACAACATGCAACCCAAAATGGCCAGAAATTATTGAAGCTCTTGAACCAGGTCAAAAACCAAATGATAGGCCTGATATCATTGTTAGAGTATATAAAATGAAACTTGAGGAATTACTTGACGATATTAAAAAGGGAGTCTTCTTTGGTCCAATCAATGCTGTTTTACACTCCGTGGAATTTCAAAAACGAGGATTACCACATGCGCATATCCTAATTTGGCAATCTAAAAAAGATCTAACTTTAAGTACTATAACCATAGACAAATTTATTAACGCTGAAATACCAGATCCAGTTGAAGATCCATTAGGATATGCATTAGTCGCTGAACATATGGTCCATGGTCCCTGTGGTGATTTAAATCCGAGGTGTCCATGTATGAAAAATAGTAAATGCTCTAAACATTATCCTAAAGAATTTAATGAAGATACAATCATTGATGAAAATGGTTTTGTTGTTTATAAAAGACCAAATAACAATCGTTGCGTGTACAAAAACAATATCCGACTAGACAATAGATGGGTCGTACCATACAACATGTCTCTTCTTAAGAAATATCAAGCACATATAAATGTTGAATTATGCAACAAATCAATCGTTTGCAAATACTTATTTAAATACGTCACAAAAGGGCCGGACACAGCAAAAATAATTTTTGAAAGGCTTAAAAAAGGTGAAGATACCCCATTTGATAGAGAAACAAAATGTATAGATGAAATAAAAGAGTACTTGCAATGTCGTTATATATGCGAACAAGATGCCTTGTGGCGTGTGCTCGAGTATGAAATACATGGTCATATACCTGCTATTGAATGATTACCAGTGCATATGCCTGCAATGAATTCTATAGCATTCCATAGCAATGATGATTTGTCTGATATTCTCAAGAATCCATTACAACAAAAAACCATACTTACTGAATGGTTTGTTGCAAACCTAAATTATGTTGAGGCGCGTTCACTCACATATTGTGAATTTCCTAAGAAATGGCGTTGGGAGAAATCAAAACAAATATGGATAAAAAGAACATATGGATCTAAAATAGGCCGCCTATATTATGTTCATCCGTCCCAAGGAGAACGGTTTTACCTTAGAATGTTGTTAATGATTGTCAAAGGTGCAACAAGTTATGAAGACCTTAGAACGTATAATGGTGTTACATATAACTCTTTTAAAGAAGCATGTGTTGCCCGTGGTCTCTTAGGTGACGATAATGAATGGTACCGTGCTTTCAACGAAGCGGCCATGTGGGCGATATCAGCTCAGTTACGAAATCTTTTTGTGACCATGCTTCTATTTTGCGGTATAGAAGACGAATATACCTTCTTTGAAAAAAACTGGAGTTTAATGGTTGATGATTACAATTATAATTTGAGGAAATTATTTGGTGGTTCTGCACCACTAAAAAATCCAGACGAACTTAAAAATATATTGCTTGATCAACTACAGATACTTCTCGCTAAAAATGGTTCTGCTATAAGTCATTACAACTTGCCTTCAAGTTAATACAAGAAGAGATGGCATACAATATTGGTGAACTTGTGTAAAATGCAAGTGTGCTGCACGACAATCTAAATGATGAACAAAGACGAGCATTCAACACTATCATTAACTGTGTAATGTCTGAATCACATGGTTTTTATTTTGTGTATGGCTATGGGGGTACAGGAAAAACTTTCTTATGGAATGCAATAATTTCTTATCTCAGGGCATGCAAAAAGATTGTGCTAACTATTGCATCTTCAGGAGTAGCTTCTTTACTATTACCCAGTGGTAGAACAGCACATTCACGATTTAAAATTCCTTTAGATGCTGACGAAACCAGTATGTGTGATATTAGAAGAGGAACAAATCTGGCTGAGTTAATAAAAGCTACTTCCTTGGTAATATGGGATGAAGCTATAATGACTAATCGAGCATGTTTTGAAACGCTGGACAGAACATTTCGAGATATTATAGCAATGGACAACCCCAAAGCGTCCTCAATACCATTGGAGGAAAAGTGATTGTGCTTGGTGGTGACCTTTGTCAAATCTTGCCAGTTATAGAAGCTGGAACTCGGCAACAAATAATAGATGCAACTATTGTAAGGTCACCATTGTGGAGACATGCCCAAATTTTAGAACTAACAACCAATATGCGGCTTAGTCAACCTATGTTGAATGACGAAGAGCAGCTTGAAGTAGCTTCATTTAGTAAGTGGATTCTCGACTTAGGCAACCGTAGTTTACCAACTATAAAGAAAGAAGGGGAATCAGAAGCTACATGGATTGAAATACCACGTGAATATCTAATATATACTTCTGGGCCTAAAATACCTGCTATTGTAAATGTTGTTTACCAGGACTTCATATACAACTATAAAGACCCTAGATATCTTCGTGAAAGAGCCATCTTATCAAATACTAATGACATTGTAGATGAAGTCAATTCATATGTTCTATCTTTGGTACCTGACGAACAGAGAGAATATTTAAGTTGTGATTCCATATGTAAATCGTCCGACACATCTGAAAATGCTGATGTACTTTATCCAAATGAATTCTTGAACACGTTAAATGCAAATAATTACCCGCAGCATAAATTGATGTTAAAAAAAGGCGTACCTATAATGCTTCTTAGGAATTTGAGCCAAAGTAACGGACTATGCAATGGAACTTGGTTGATTGTTACTAACTTAGGAGAGTCAATCATCCAAGCTATGATTATAACCGGTTCCAATATCGGACAGACTGTCTACATTCCAAAAGTTACATTAACTACGAAACAATATAAGTGGCCTTTTGTACTTCAACGTCGACAATTTCCTGTTAAAGTTTGTTATGCAATGACGATTAATAAAAGTCAAGGTCAAACTTTAGCTTCTGTCGGGTTATACTTGAAAAAACCGTTTTTTACTCACGGCCAGTTATATGTTGCTGTATCACGTGTCACATCCAAAAAGGGTCATAAAATACTTATTGAGAATGAAGATGGTACATGCGGGTCACACACGAAAAATATTGTTTATCGTGAAATACTGAACTCTATATAGCTATACGTGATTTACAACTTTAAGATACATCCAATTGCTAAGTATTATTTGCAATCCTTTTTAGATGGGATATCAGCTACTTTCTGAACTAACCTTGGGCTATAAGTATTCAACAATTTGTGTGCGAATCTCAAGAATGTGGGATTTTCGAGGTGCCACTGACGAAGGTCCCATAAAACATGTTGACCTTGTGCTGATTGATGAAAAGGTAAGACTGTTTCTCCCTTTTTTACTAGAAGATTAAATTCTTTCTCTCCATAAAGTTTGTATGCATGTTTTCAATGTACTTCACCAAGCACAGATTACATCAACAGGCTAGCCTTAAATTAGAATGTGATTGTTTTATGTTAGGCAAACAAAATGTACGCTGAGATTGGAGGTAACCTTGTTAAGCATAAAAGGCCACTTCTGTTCGCACGAAAATCGATCCGCGGAACACCTAGATAAGTGGAGTCGCCAATTGTGATAATTATCGTACTTTCGTGTACGACGAACGATTGCTTTCCAAGCAAAGCAACAAAGGATAACTATCGCACTTTTGTGTACGACGAACGATTGCTTTCCAAGCAAAGCAACAAAGATCTTCTTGCTTTCGTGAAGAAGAAAAGGTAAAAGGTAAAAGTAATAGATTGATTTGTGTCGATTGTTGGGTGTGTTTCAATTGGCCGTCACCCTTTACATATTTATAGGGCGGCTGGTCTTTCCGTAGGAGATCGGGACTCCTGATCCTAACTGAATACAGATATATAACTTTCCTTTCCTAATGGATCCTGATTCTAATGTACATATGACTTTCCTTTCTCTTTAAGTAATTTGACCACCATGATCAGGACTCCTCCTTGTGTACGAGATATCTTCCCATATAAATCGAGTACCTTTCCGAATTCAAGATTAACCTTCCTTTCATGACCACCCGCGGTTTCTTATCCTCCAAGTCGAAGTCTCTGGCATCTCCAAGTCGAAGTCTGGCATCTCCAAGTCAGAATCTCTAGTGTCGGATAAGTCTTGGCAGTGGATAACTAGTCGTGTCAACCCATTCGCAGATCAACTCGGTAGCGCCATAACTTGGTTCTACTGAGAAGGACTCGGCTCCAGTTACTCGGCGTGGGCAACTCGGGTACTCGGGAATACCAGTACTCGGGAGCACCAGTACTCGGGAACACTAGTACTCGGGAACACCAGTACTCAGGAACACCAGTACTCGGTACTCGGGCGCGCTGTGCTCGGGGACGCCAGTGTTCGGTACTTGATGGCGTAAGCCACCCGGTGCTGAAATAGTCAAGCCTGCATTAAGAATTTAACACTAAATCCATAGCTTGTTAGTCCATTATCTTAACCTCCGATGGCAAAATTAATTTGGCCAATTGAATAAACCCTAAAGCCAAATTACGCTATAAACAACTTCTTAAAGAAGGAAGGGTTTACATCATTTCAAAATTTGGAGTTGAAAGAGCTAAGACGGAATTTAGAGTAGTAGAAGCTCCTCTTATGATCAAAGTTGTCCCCAAGACAACCATCGAGGAAAAAATCAATGTACCTGCTTATTTCCCCCTATACACGTATAACTTAGTTCCATTTGAAAAACTTCAAACCTACATTGGCAAAATTGCAAGTTTCATTGGTACGTAATATGATTATATCAAAACTATTTACTATATCTTTACCATACTAACCAAAATTAATACTACTCAGATGTGATCGGCGCTATAACTAGCGTCTCAGAAGCAAAACCAGCACAAGCGCCAGGGAGAACCACGCCATTAGTAAAGAGGATTATTCTACTAAAAGACCTAAGGTTTGCCTCCAATTAGTGCTCACAACTAGCCTAAGTTTAATGGCACATCCATTCGATTATGCTATATTTACTGTATGGCTCATGAGAAATATGTAGTCGTGGCTGTCTGGCTAGCTCATGTATGGGGTGGTGAGCAGTTAAGACGCATTTTTAGGAGAACTTTTTCAGATGGTCTTATTCAATAGTGATAATTAATTAGAAGGAATAGCTTCACATATTTCCTTTGCTTACTGTAAAAATGCTTTAGTTTAGTAGTATCAGAGTAACTTGATTATGTTTGTCCGGGTGTGTAGTAGCTGAATCTATTGCTAGGTTTTGACTCAGTACATCGTCACTTTGTTGTAGTGCCATTTCACTATATCAGTGCATTATCACCTATTTAGTTGTGATTGCAGAAAAGAGGTACACCCACCCATGCCAAATTAAAACTTAAGCGGGCAATAATCTTACAGTGATGTAAAGACTAGTTGAAGTATTCTTCCCTTTCAGCTATGTAGATGGAATCAACAAATTGCTGCTAAGTGCTAAGATATATTTATGTTAGAGCACTGTTCCATTGTAAATGGAAACAGCTCAAGCTACCAATTTGAAGATAATTGCATCTCACACAAAGGAAATGCACCGGTTCAAATTAATGTCCAACTTAATAAAAAGATATTTGGACATGTTTACATCTTGAAAAACAAAGTTAGTCTGAAGAATATGTGCTTGCTCAATAGCAATATTTACCAAGGCTATCATAAATCTAGAGGATGATAAGACAATGCACATCACATCATAACTATAAGAGAATGAAGGTGCTACAGTTTTTCACAGGCTGATTCAAAATTATGCGGAGAAATGTGAGGAACATAGAAAGTTGATGAGAGCGATGCTTAATTTGGTCAAAAAAAGTTAAAAGACTAAAAGTGATGCTTAATTTGGTCACCAAACGCACCGGTTCAAATTAATGATTCAGCTACTAAAACAAAAGTTAACTCCCATATGACCACTAGAATATAAATATCACTGAGAAAACATGAGGACAGAGATTCGTACCTTGTATATATTCATATATATAGAGAGAGAGAATTTGAAAGCTAGCTGAAAAAACAAAATAGATAATTATCCGGCACAACTTAAGTGTCCAATGTATTGTAAAGAAGTACTGTACCCTTTAGGAATCATTGCTTTAACAATAAGTACTGAATAAATATTTAGGAAAGCTTGAATTTTCTAAGGATTTAGCAAATATTTCCTTGAGATATATTCCACTATTTTTCTGCACTTCTATTACACATACATATTGCGAATTGCATGATCCGTTTAATATTGCCAAAATCACAACATAGTTTCCTTCTTTTCAATTTTGAAAGGCATGAATGTTTACATTCTGCACCTATCTCAACATAGCATTTAGTCATGTTTCTTCCATTCTGCTGATGAAAAGTGTACTATACTGTTCAATATACATGAAACTTTGAAAGCATTGATGATATATTTTACAGTGATTCATGTCTTCAATTCATTTCCTGGCTGCAACTATTTTTCCTGTTCAAAAATAAACAACAAAACTGATTTGTGACTATGATTTGTCACACAGGGGTAAACAACTAAAAGTAAGTTTATGGGGTCAACGGGCTGATGAATTCAATGGAGATGCAGTAATTGAGATTGGACAAAATCAACCTGTAATTGTCATTTTCGTTGGTTGTCTCATGAAAAAGTACACAGGTATCTCCTCACTGTACTTATCATGAAGAAAAAAATATACGCGTACTAATCCATACCTGTTCAATCTAATTTTACCATCGATTTTTGGTAGCTGGAGAAACACTCAGTGGAAACGCAGCTTGCCGCTGGTATATCAATGAAGATATCGCTGATATCCGTGACTTTTATGAGAGGTAATAGTACAGCCACACAATATATCATCTACTATCTCACTACCCACTAAAATCTTATCTCTTTTAAACCATATTTCATCAACAACAATAATTAGTATAAACAAATTTATTACCTAATCATATAGCTATGCTTTTAATAGTCTATACATGCAACTAATAGAACTGTAATAAGTGCAGTTTGAATGGAAAATTTGAAAAGATTGAAAAAATACCTGTTGACACCTGTGAGTACCCAACATCTATAGCAGCAGACAAGCTACAAGCAAAAGAACTTCAAGAACTGAAGGGTATGGACGCTTTTGAACATTCGGTAAGTATATTAATCCACTCAATTTTATATGTAAAAAGTTTAATTCATGATTTACATACATACTTAATTAACCACATATTGAATTTCTTCCATAATATTCCTAAAACTGCTTGCAAAATGACATATTTCTATGCACTGTAACAATCACAAGACTTAGTCCAAACCAAAGATGGTGGTTTGCACAATGCAAGGATTGTGGTAAAGGAACAATACGTCGTGGTTCTACACACAAATGCAGCACACAAGGCTGCAAGACCTCTGACATCAAGCTAAAGTAATATCGCTTTCATTATCATCTAATCATATTGATGGATTACCAATTGCAAAAATAATAGACTTTACATCTCTTCTTTGCTTCCTTTAACATAGGTACAAATTGTGCTTAATGGGAAGTGATGGAACAGCTGTACTTGAATTCATTTTGTTCGGTGGTATAGCAGAGAACATTATTGGGAAACCGTTTTATCAATTAGAGACAAGAATGGATGCTGATGACACACCTCCAGAGATAATTAAGATAGTACATCAGAAGTTTTCCTTTGCAGTAGCTTTCACCAAAAGAAGCTTCACAGACAACAACCCATCATTAGAGGTGAAGCAGATCATATTTAAATTTGGGAACCCACCAAATATTCTTCCACCACAAGCTGATAGCACAGAGTCATCTTCAACATCAAACAGAAAAGCTTTGTTGCTCCCTCTAACTCCAATTAAGCCACTCTCTCCTACAACGCAATTCCTACCAGAGGTAAAAATCTTTGTTCTTCATGTTTACATTACTTAGATACTGCAGCATGTGTTACCACATTCTGCTCTACTCGTGAATAAAAAATAGGATAGGGATACCATACTCGGATCAGGCTAGAAAAGATCATGCAATTTACCTGATAGAGATGAGATTTTAAAGAGTGGTGAGCTACTCTCAGCTACACCTGACAGGTATATCCCAAATATTATCACAAAAGACTATTTTCATTCGATTATTACCCTATTTAATTCCTCCATATCCATATGATTTCAGTGTGAACAAGTCAGAATCATCAACGCCCGTAGACAATTCTACTAAGAGACCCAAATACTAAAGTAAGTATTGTTCTAACTACATTTAGTATATTACCTTACATGAATTTGGTTCTTCCATTGATAGACGACCAGTAGCAGTTGATCTCTGAAGCCAATTTCCATGTAGGATGTACCTTTGAGATTTGCTGCACAATTGAGCCCTTCAACATAATTATAATTAACTGCTACAAATCCGAACATTCATTTTGGGCTTTAGCATTCCCACTGTTATTTTCTTACATAATCTTGACAATTTTTAGCTGGCTGCTATGAGCATAAACAGCTTGCAATACACCTTTATCCATTTCTAAATACATATGGATTGTTCCTCTCTTGGCAGGCAGTAATCATTGCAAGTGGTGTTAGTCAAAAAGGTAAATTCTCACAGTTCCTGATCTTTTTTTTCACAGTTTTGCTATTAAAATTTGTCTGCTTGCTGCTAAATGTTGATGAGCTCTTTTCTTTCTATTATGTGAACTGCTGTACATTTCAAGCCACTTACTCAGTTTGATTTTTTGGTTATGCTAGATTTAATTACGTCGCTAATCAGGTTATGAACTAATGTGTCAGCATCCTATTGCTCCTGATTTCCAATTGAATCCCCATCTTATTCTTGATTAGTCGTGCGTTTAGTTTTGTAGTGCTTCAACTTAATGGAGCCCTGTTGACAAATTTCAGTACATTTCAAGCCACTTACTCAGTTTGATTTTTTGGTTATGCTAGATTTAATTACGTCGCTAATCCGGTTATGAACTAATGTGTTAGCATCCTATTGCTCCTAATTTCCAATTGAATCCCCATCTTATTCTTGATTAGCCGTGTGTTTAGTTTTGTAGTGCTTCAAATTAATGGAGCCCTGTTGAAAAATTTTAGTCTATGATGATAGCAGGACGGTTTATAGATCACTGTTGGGGTTGCCAGTTTTTCAGCTTAATTGCACAATTCATGGTAATTGGTAGAGTATATTTTGTCAGTACGTCGCCCAGCGTCTTGGTTCATAGCATTTTGTGCTACCATATGAGCCTGTGATAGCCAAGAACAAATTTCACCTACAAAGAAGCTGTGATGCTGAAATGAGGAAATGGTCTTATAGCATTTTTTGCTGCCATATCAGTTTGACATCTTATCGAATGTAGAAAAAAGAGAACTGATTGGTATTCACCAACATTAAAATGATGAGCATTATCTACAAAAAATTAGAATGATGAGCTTGCATGTTCCAATATAAGTGTGTCCTACAGCCAGGGTAGTACTGGAGATCATACCTCGCGTGTCACAACCTGGGTTCGATCCCTAGGCATGCCAACGGTGAAAGCACTCATTTGAAAAATAATAGAAGGAACTGCAATACATGATTTCATTAGGTTTCTGAGCAATCTGTGCAATTTAGTGTTCAGAAGGTCCTACTTGATGTGTAATCACCTTTTATGGATACGCACGGACATCGCTTACAGCTTTATTTTTATGTCTCTCAATTAAGCTCATTTGCAGAGACCATGAGTCAAAGAATTTGCTTGATTTTTAAGTGCCTTGAAATGTACGAACAAAATAAAAAAGTCATTTTCATTGGTCACTTATTAACCCCCTCAGTCGCTTCAATCGCTATCAGTCATATGGTACTGTGGTGTCAATGCTATGATGATGTATGCTGACTTGCTTTTGCTTTCCATAAAAAGTTCTTTCAATATTGGTAATTTATGCCGATCGCTTCTTATTTACAGGTCATAAGGATGTAAAAACGAAGTGCAGCAACTTACTTTTCCGTTCTTCAGTCACTGCACGGGGCTGATACTCTGTTATAACGATGCTAAAAACTCTAAATGTATTTTGGGTATTATGATGCTTAAAGCTTTGGATGTATTTTGGGCACTACCATACTAAAACTATGCATATGTTATATATCTATTGGACGTATTCCACTGCATTTAGATAGTTCAGCCTTTGTATGAATGTGACCCGATGGCAAATTTCAGGTTTCCGTGATGTTTAAATGGGGTCATGGCCTTTTAAATGTGGAGGTCAAGTTGCTTGCTGATGGTGTCAACTTGGCGTGAATGTTATAAACTATGATACACTTTGCCCAACTGTATCTATTTTGTCTTGCCAGTGGTTTGTTAAAATGTCTTATTATTTCTGTGTTGATTAGCTATGTATATTCACAACATCTTGATGTCACGGTCCAAAGCAAAAGAACGGGGAGTCGCTATACTCACAACATCTTGATGTCACGGTCCAAAGCAAACCTCATTGATAGTAAAGACATTGTTATGGAGGTTACTGATCCCCCATCTAGGCAAGTTGTGTTGCTTGATTCCAAGGACTTGCTTGATTCTGGTGGCCGAGCAATGCCAAAGAGTTCAAATAGTTAGCTTCATCTGTCAAGGCATGTTGTTTTTGTAGAATTGCAAAGGCATGTTCATAATCCAGTAGAAATGCAAGAAAGCCTGAAAGTTCAGGCATACAGGCCTACTAACCATCTGGTGATATCACTATAGAAGGTCATGTCTACTTCACTCGCAAACATTGCAACATAAGTCAGGATATATGCGACCTTGGTGACTCTAAAATGCATTGCAGCTCAACAACAATCTTCCATAACCTCGGTTGAATCCCACCGCCGAGCAACATATTCGTCTCCAAATAGGATGCATCTGCCCCTGTTTTTGTTGTTCAAGCTCAATTTGTCTTTTTTGCTGGTTACTTACCTCGTGGGAAGAAATTCAGCTACTCAATTCGACACACAGTGTCTCTATCACAGATGTTTGAACCATATTACTTCTCAGTTCTAAATACTATGCTTAGTTCATCCTGTAGAAACTGATTACACAAAGCAAAATAGAGGCTAAAACTTATTTCTTGCTACAACCTTATTAAGCCAAATGGCTAACATAAGTTTGAGTCTAAATTCACACATGATATTAAATTATTTTTCATAGAGGAAACTAAGAGTAGTCGTATGTACTATAATTGTGCGTGCTCACAACACGACGCGCTTTCGCGCGTGGCTTCAGCTAGTATTTTCAAGAATTTTAATTGACTTCTAGGAAGAAACAAATATCTAAGTTATGGCAAGATTAGAAATACCAAATACGCACTGTTAATTGGGTTCCGGAAGGAGAGAAGGCACGGGAGTGGCGGTGCACCAGTGATAGAGATGGACGTCGATGCTGATGTAGAATTTTTGTAGAACTATGTACATTCGAGGGATTACACTTACCTCCACTTACGTTAACTTGTTGTTAGTGCTGAAGATATTATTGAAACGTTATTTTGATCGTGTTTTTATCTAAATTATGATTATCTTGGCATGGATGACTAAACTAAGTATTTGAAAACAGAGAAGTGGCTTTCTACGGCAGCAGATGTTCCAAAACGTGGATGCGCCTCCTAAAACTTGTCCTCCTTTTCTTGTTTCTGCCTGGCCGGCCTTTAGGTGACCTGCATGTTATGCTTGTGATGTAACCTCCTTTGAGCAACCCAATGCTTGCCTGGCTACTTGTAGCCTAGAGGTGAGACAAGCAAGGACTTAACAAGGCAGATACATACACATAAGCATCCACAAGTCACACATCTCAGGTCCGGACGAAGTAGCCTCAGATTTATGCTGAGACCTTGCAGCCTTCGCCACCATAGGTACTCACTATCTGCAACACTGTATCACAACAAAGCCTAGTTAAAGAAAAAGAAAGATAAATAGAAGCAGAAGAGCACAGTGCAAATGCACACACCACAACCAAACAAATATGAACGTTCCAAAACCACCTCTCTCGCTCCCTCCCTCCCTCCCTCTCTCTCTCTCTCCATAAATGTATCTTGCCTTCAATGAATCAATGCATGCCCTAGCTTGCTCTCCCTTTTGCTTTGGCTGAAAGCTTGTTGCCAGAACTGTGCAAGGTAGTGCACCTTTGTAACCGCCGTGTAGTAACAAACAGCCATGGATGCATGCAGCTAGCAATGGTAGCGGGCATCAGCAGCAGCTCACAAGCCAAAACTGCTCGCAGCTCACATGCCACCCACGACACATGGGACAATAGCTGCGTGCCTAATTTTGGACTAGTCAAAAGCTCACTGTGCTCTACTGTGGAGATGAGGTTGCAATATGCAATGGAACACAAACGTCGATGTCCCCCTGCATCCTGCATGCATTTCGTGTTCTTGTCTTAATTCTGTTTCATCTCTTTTTTCTTCTTCCAAGACCCAACTCCATGGAGATATCTTTTCTTTTTGAAAGTAACTCCATGGAGATCAGATCATTTTGCATTTCATTACATGGATCTGTTTGACAAGGTGAAGAGCTGTGGCATTGTAGAGATGTGTTTGGTAGGGGACCAGCAGCTGCAGTAGCAAAAATTTCTATCTTCTCTGAGTCAAATGGCAATTATGCAGAAGGTTTCAGGTTTCCCTGCAATTTCTGAACTCTGATGAACGGTTATTCACTGCATTGGAAGCCTCGGAATCTCACATGAGAGTTCTTTTAAGACGCCCTAACTTACCACCTAGAAGATAAAAATAGCGAATAAATCAGAACCGTTGATTATCAGAATAGGTGGGGTCAAATTATTTTCACTTGTAATGTAAACGGGCTTCTGCGGGTTAACTCTCCTCCATATATCACGCCTGCACACATGGAAAGAAATTTGTCTCGTAGATGTGACCTCCGAGGGACAAGACAAGAAAATAAATATGTTGTCCATATATATGTATATGTTATCATATGTTTATTGGATCAAGAAATCTAATGCGCAACCGGTTGCGTGCCATCGGATCGGGAGGAGAAGAGGAGGACGAAGGGGAGGAAAAAAAGGGGAGGGAAAGGCTCATCGGGGGACGACAATGATAGACACTCAGGGAGGCTCACCGACAGCCAGATAGGTAATATCCGGTCCTCCACACATAGAGTTATTGTCTGATTGGGGTGCTAGTACCCTGACTTGCCGGTGGTGGTTACCAATCAGATTTGACGGCGCGGTGGTGGGGGGAGCAGGAGGAGAAAGGCAAAGCAGTGATGGAGAGGTGACGAGGTAGCGGTGGATGAGATGAAAAACAGAGGCAGTGGTGGTGACAAGGGGAAAGATGGAGGCGTGTTGGCAGAGGACGATTGCACAATAGGACTCCTCCAGCCCAGTATTGGATGGCTATTAGATTGCTTTATTTTTGTTTACGTGCTACCTAATGTGGTAGGCATATATATATGCTCAACCATAATGGTATTATTATTATTTGTGAGGTTTCTATGGAAAAATAAGATCTTATGACAAGGTACAGAAGGTTTTCTCTCGCATTGTCTCATCAAAATTTGTTCTCAGGCTATAAAATATAATCACGTCACTACAATTTTTATTCAAACAAAAAGGTCGAATATAAAAGTTGCTCGTTCGTTGTCAAACGTTAAAAGTAATCTTTACTTTCCTTTCATTGCAATACGGTAGAAACACGCAGTAATAGGTTCTCCCTACGCTTCAATGGCTTGCTCTTCTCTTTTTCCTCAAATAACAGGCGACTTCTTCAATTCGTTGGATCTAAATTTAACGGCTCACTGTTTTAGTTCTTCCCCGTGCACCACCATGTCTCCTAATTTAATTTCATCTCCACCAACACTATTACCTCCTGCTCATTATATCTGGTCGCTATTGAATCAAGCTTTCCCTTTAAACTCCCCTGACTTCAGTGAATCCTCCCACCATAGCCATTCCCAACCCTAACTACCTTGGTTCCTCCACTGTCACTGCTCCCATGTGGCCGGCGGTGTCAGGGGCCTGAAATTAAATTCGACTTTTGATTGATGTACCATTTGAATACCCGAGAACTACTCAACATATCACACGCACACGAAGTTGTATGTATCTATCACCATTGAGTAGTTTGACACCGGACCAACATACCATACGTACATAAGTCGTATGCATCTATCACCATTGATCAAGCCGGATAAAAGTGTACATCAAACAAAAGCCAACCTAAAATTCCGACACACCCTGTAAAGACTTAGGGTCTATCTCAAGCCCCGATGTGTATGATCACTTTAGAGGAGTCTGAGGCAAGTCCTGAACATCTGGAACAAGTCCCCACGTCCTAACCTAGCTGGCCAATGCATCACAGCTGATGGGTCGCTCAACTTAGATGATCACACAAAACAAAACATAAGACTGACACTAAATCTTTATGTCTCTTCCACTTCAAAAGCATATAGGCATGGTGTATGGGGTGCCAAATAACAACTTGAAATATCACAACTCAAACTCTAAAGAAAGATTTATAGATAATTAGCCACATATCATACATTGGAGCAAATAATTACATTACAAACATATTGATACGAAGGTTGATAAAACTCCAACAAACGATAAAATTTAGCAGTTGAAATCAACATAAAACACATGAGATAGCAGCCACAACCATCCCACAAAAGTCATATAATCCACGGATCACCGACCAAAGAAAACAAACAAATTAGATGTCGCTCTCAACATGATTGAGATCATAGTATTCACATACGTTAGGATCACCCCGCAAAATTATTAAGGAATGGAATTCCAATGAGTAATTTCGCACTCGCTAGACTTAATCGTGCTCATTCCAATTAACATAAGCATGGCACAATACAATAAATAAATTAGTACACAAGTAATTCGTTCTCAAGTTAACATGATATGCATAGATATGAAAATAAAGCATTAAACCATTTAAATCAAGCTAACCACTTGATTCACAAATTATTTTCTTCAAATATCACATCCAAACATAAGTGCAAACAACCAACAAAAAAACCCAATTTAGCATGGTTAATTCCTCCTCGACTTATTATGTACTCAGAATAGGGCTAACCACCCCAATTCCTGACACTACCTCAGGAAACAATAGCACTGACGGGCGCAAAAAGGCAATCGTTGACGGGTTCCGGGCCCGTCAGTAACCTCCTGTCAGTGGAAGTTCTACTTTCACTGACGGGCGGATAGCCCGTCAGTAGAGATATACTTCACTGACGGGTGTAACCTGCCCGTCAGTGAAAAGACTTGCAGCGCTACCCGAGCGGCATCCTGAGAGTACTTCCACTGACGGGCGTTGAACTTCCGCCCGTCAGTCCTTCCTCCAGTCGTACTTATCGTCGGCCAGGTCGTGTATGAAATTATTGAATTGATCCTGGCTCCATTGCGGATTGTGGGATATGACGAACACGTCTATGTGAGCGCAGACGTAGTACCCACATGTCACGCTACCTTCTGGCTGTTGCCTGCAAGAGAAGTTGAATTTGTGGATCAGCTTTTTGCTCTTGCATTTTGCTCCTCCTCCTCGCAAGTTGTATTCCCAAAAGGCGGCTTCCAGAACTTCCTTAATTCCTGAGTAGTCCCGCTTGGCACTTCTCTGGGAATCAAAATAGTATATCATTCTTGAAGGCTTGTGGATAATAATGAGGATCCAGTGGTCACTGCGTAAAAGGTAACGAATGAATATAAACAGACAAGGATACGTGCTTAAGAAAAGCAAACTAGGCACGGTAGTAAGTAACTTACGGGGGGTTGTAGGGCATGAGTACGTAGTCCTTGTCCTTATGATATATCAATGACTCAGTGACGAAATTTATTAGGACCGGCTTCGCTTCTCGTACATAGTAGTTGTTCATGACGACCGGATCCATTATTCCAAAAGCGCAGTTGGGCAGACGCTTACACTCATGGGCTTGGTGAAGCGCCCACAGCCTGACGAGCATGGTGTCGAGTCGGAAGAGGTTGAACAAATTAAAGATATCTTCAAAATTGATGTTGAAGGTGTCATGCTGTCTGTCCAATAAAAAACCGTAATCTTTTGGCACCTCGACCTTAAAGTGTAGCTCATAATCATCCCGATTCCGTGACCTCATCATGATTGTGTCATGGAGAAGTTTCATCTGTGCCGGCAACCATGCACCTCATCATCTGGGAGGAAGGGCTCACCTGCCTCGTACACTACTCGTCGAGGCTTATTAACAGTTTCGGCAGATGTCTAGAAGGATAAGGCTTTTTTCTTGCTTTTCTTGCTTGCCTCCTTCGCAGCGGTGCCGCCCCGTTTGTGTGCTCTTTTTCTTTTCCTCTCCGGCTCTGGAGAGGAGACCCTCTTGCCTTCTGTCAACGCTTCGCCCACTGCGGCATTGAGCATGCTTGGAGATAAGACCTTCTTTCCTGCTGCCTTCGGGTCATGGTGATCCTTGGAGTCCCTTTCACGGGGCGGCGAGTCTGTCTTTGGTTGCTCCTCCTCCTGGAATGGAAAGATCGTCGTGTGTTGCTGCTCGGCAAGATCGTCATCCTGATCATCGAACGACATGGGCGTACGGCACAGGCCGAACAGAGACGGGTCGGTTCCGGTTGATGGAGAAGGGATGGTTGACGTACTAGGAGAGGACACCCCGGGGATAACTATCTGACTCTTCGGCCACAAGATGTAGTACCCCTTGCAGTCTCCTAGCTTCATGACATCCTCTTCAGGGGCGACAAGGACTGCGATGTCACTGAACTCGGCGACGATGCAGTCCACCTGCACCTTCGCCATGTGGAAAGGTATAGTAGCATTGTGGCATGTCGCGCCCCCTACTGTTGGGAAGACTAGGCCGTGTGCAACCGTCTTCTTCACGCTGGGCAAAGGGATAGTGGGGTGGCATTTTGTGGGGCCCTGCATAATAAACAATGTGTCATACCCATTGTTATCCGCACAATGGTATGAATTAGAGCCCTCAAACTAGTGATTCAAGGTGGCGACGAAGCTTACAGTGATGTCTTCGACGGGACTTGGCGACTCGGGGGCGACGTCAGAGGTTGAGGCGCAGCTACTCCATCCAGCAGGATAGGAGCCCTGATGTCCATGAGGATGCACAGGTGGACGAGATGCATCGCGGGCGTCGTAGCCTCTAGACTCTAAAAATTGTTGCGCCGCCAGCTTGCCAGCCTCCTGGGCTGCTCTTATCATCTGTTGCATAAGAGATGTTTGCCTTTCTCTCCTCCTCTAGCGGGCAGCCTCGCGGTCTTGAGGAAAGACTTCGTCCCATATAGCCCCGCTCCCGATCCCTCGGACACGTCCTGTCTTCTCCCTCGTTCCTAGAGCCTTCGAGAGATGGTCTTCCCACCTCTCACTGGACGGAGTCCTGGGAGCTCTCAGGCTGCTGGGACAGCTGCCTCTGCAAGGGAAACGGCACAAGGTATGGGCTGTTAGCGTATTGGAAACACAATAGTATATTTCAAGAAGACATTGGGTTTAGATTATACCAAACGTTCAGAAACCGCCTGGAGCTCGGGGTCCGTGATAATTGGTGACCCAGTAGCTGGGTCAGAAACTGTGTGCACCCTCATCCAAATCTGGGCGCATTCCTGCTCGATATCAGCAAAAGGAACCGGTTTGCCAGCTGCTATCAACGCGGCGTCCTCTTTGGCCCAGATCGGTCTCTTCCCTGGAACACCTCGGCTGCCAAGGTGGTGGGGGAATTTGTTCTTCGCGCGCAGCTCCTTCCCCTGGCGGCTCTTCTCCTTGAATGCGTCACTCTTCTTGTCAGCAACGAACTCCTCCCAGTGTTTGAGTTCTATCTTTGGCCATTTAGTTTTAACTGCAGTTTCGAAATCGGCGTCTAGCAGCTTCGTTGCTTCATATCGCCATGTCCTTAGCGTAGCACACATAATATTGTCGGCTTTCCTCTGCACTCTTTCCTTGTCAGCCTCTGGGATAGCGTACTTATCCCACAGCTTGTCGAATAGGACCTTTTTCTGGGCATCGGTCATTTTCTTGAAGTATCGGCATGTGATCCTGACATGCTCATGGACAATGCACCCGCAGGTGTTGCTGAACGACCTCGTAGCCTTCTCGGGACTTGCAGGAACACCTGTTAGGCCGACTCGAGTGACGACGAATGTCTCGTTCGTCAGCTGGTTGCCACCTCTAGGGTTGTACCGGCTCTTCGGTTTCGATGGTGCTACTGACGACGGCTCCGGCGCTTCCTGTTCTTCTGATCCCGACTAGCTAGAATGAGAATCGTCAGACGAGCCAGACACACTTTCTTCATCTCGCGCCGTGGGAGGTGCAGGTGCGGAAGGTACATTCTCCGGCTCGATGGCAGGTTCACTGGTCGACTCAGGGGCTGTTTGATTGGTTCGGGGTGGGGCGTCAATCGGGGCCACCACGTCTACAGGCGCCGCCCTGTCATCATCTACGCGGGCTAGTTCCCGGGTTGGCGACGAGTCCATTTCCGATATATTAAGAAACTTAAAAAATTAAAACCATGTATCAGAACAAGTAACCAGAAATGATTAGACATATTTCATCACAACTACATTTGATCCAATAGAAAAGACCGATTAGCATCACAATTCCGCATGGTGCCACTTGAAGAACAAAAATAAATCTCATACATCAACATGAACCGAGTACTAAACGTCCCCCCACTTTGGATCACTAATCTAAGATATCTAAAATCGCTTGACATTGTGATCTCAGTTCCCAAATTGCCTGACTAATCTTTGGATGTCACAAATGTGATTCTTCAAGTACATATTTTGAAACAAGGAGATTTAACATGGTCATTCAAAATAGTGAAGACAATATGTGTAGCATTGCAAAACATAGCATGAAATAGCACAAGAAAAATTAACTTATCTAAGAGATGACCTCATTTCTGCACAATTTATGAATACACGTTCAATTGTCTTCTCACTAGCAGAAACTAATGTATATCTCAGATGCGATGCTACTGCTATCGTAAACTAATGTATATCTAAAATCATAGAATTCTAATATCTAGCTACTGCTACTGTTAGAAATGACTTAAAATCATATTTAACAAGAAAATTCCCTAGTTATCAGTAAATCTCAAGCAACATAATTTCACTTAACAGCATATCCAAAGCTAATCTGACCTTGTAATACCTTAGCAACTATTAAATCTCTAGTCCCTAAAATCCAAAACAACTCCACCCATAACAAAACAAGACACTAACAGCAAGAATTCTGTATAGAACTTACACATACATCGAGAGAGCCAACGCTTAGCACATTCGTCAAAGGGAGAGAGCAAACCAAAAGAGAAGACACGGGAAGAAAAAGGGTGAAAGGAAGGGAAGATGCGCATCACCTGTTTGCTTTACCTTCCACGCGAGGTGAGGCATCGAGGAGATGCCCCGGAGAGAGAGACCTGCTCGGCTTGGGCTCGGAGGCCGGCGGGTGATCGGAGCCGGCGAATGGGCGGAGGACGGGCCCGGGAGGACGACGGGCCGGCGGCGTTGGGTTCGGGACCTCCGGCGGCGGTGTGGAGGCGTGGCCGGCGGTGGCATGGAAGAGGGCTAGGGATGGTGGCGCGGCAGCCTGGTGGCGCGCGCTAGGGTTTTCGCGGCTGGTTCAAAATGAACGCGCGAGAACGAGTTTTGAAATTTCTCCAAGTCCCACGGGTTAAGTAGTGTAACACTTTCACTAACGGGCGCGTAGTACTCACCCGTCAGTGGAAGTCCTTGGACCATCACTGACGGGCGGAAAACAAGGAGCCCGTCAATGCTGATCGAGCATCACTGACAGGCTCATTGACATGGGCCGCCAGTGATGATAGAGTATCACTGACGGGCACTGCATCATCGCCCATTAGTGAAAGTTGTTTTAGGGTTTGACAAAGTGGGCTGATATACATGGGCGTTTTTGGCCTGATGTCGGCTGATTTTCTTTTTTCTCGGACTTAGCAAGATGAGGCAGCCCATCTTCTGTCAGGGCCAATATTTGTATGGGCCCTATAGTAGGGCGCATGTCATGGCCCGTCAGTGGAGATGTTTTAGGGTTTGAGACTTATAGCCTAAGGCTGATTTTAGGGTTCGTGGAGCGGACTTAGAGCATACATGCAACACATGTGTATTTCACCAAGTCCCGGACATAATTAACCATTCAATTCGTCAAAATAATATTATTACACATTGAGGTTTGTTCTGAATTGATCGAAAAGCTAGGTTTCATCGTCTTCGACACGCTTCTCAATAGTAGTTTTGATCTTCTTGCTGGTATACGTCAGTCCTTCGGCATGACTGCGTCTTATGTAGAGACATGCATCCTAAGTACCTTTGCGCCTTTTGCTCATTCGATCATCAACATCTTCTTCTTCTGTGTCCGGATCGTCGAATTGGTCGTAGTCCTCTTCATCAACTACACCATCGACTCCGACAATACTCCTTTTCCCTTTCCTCACGACAACGCGCTTCTTATTCTTTGGGTCGGTTATGTAGAAGACTTGGGTGAGTTGTTTGGCTAATACCCATAGCTCATCTTTGGGACTGATTGATTTGACTTGTCGTGACTCCATAGGGATCGGTGGAGGTATGACCATGGTACTGGCGTTGATATCTTCGATTCTGACGTCTTTCGCCCATCTAACACGAAACATGGGGATCTTGATCACGGTGTAGTCAAATTCCCAGATCTCTTCGATCACGTCGTAGTACCTACACTTCTTGCCCTGATGACTAGTTCTAGACTCCTGCATTACACCGCAGTTCTGGTACGTACTGCGCCGGTCTTGAGCCTCCGTATAGAATGTGTATCCGTTGATATCATACGATTGCCACGTCATGACTTTGCTATCAGGTTCTTGTGACAACATTCAGATGGTTTCTTCTTCTCCATTTGACGGCTCCCTTTCATACTAGTAGTCCTTTAGCCACCCGGAGAACTTTGCCCTCTCGTGAGCGCAACTGTGCCCTTTTTCGGATTCGCTTCGCGCAACTGTTTCATGTGGATATGAATATAAGGCCGTACCACAGCCAAGTGTTGCAACACCACGAAATGTGCTCTGTTGTAGCCTTGGATGATGCTACCTTCCGGATGTGCTCTGTTACGAACGTAGCACTTGATAACCCCGTTGTACCTTTCAAACAGGTACATGTTGTGCAAAAACACGGGACCAAGGTCCAGTATTTCCGGGACGATATGAATCATGAGATGTACCATGACATCGAAGAATACTGGAGGGAAATACATCTCAAGTTCGCATAGTATGACAGTGATCTCGGCCTTCAGTTTTAGGCAGCGTTGCACCATGATTGACTTCTGACAGATAGTGTTGAAGAAGTTACAAAGATCCGTGATCGTCTTGCGAACACCTGGCTCCATGATACCTCTAACTGCAATAGGCAGTATCTATGTGATCATCACGTGGCAGTCATGAGACTTCATGCCAATCAGTCGGTGAGTCTTCATGTCAACAAGTTTGCGGATGTTTGCGGAGTAACCCGAAGAAACTTTGACACCATAGAGGCATTCACAAAGGCTATGGAGCTCATCTCTACTCAGAGTGTAGCAAGCAGCAGGACAGCTGGTCTTGACTCTGATACCATTCTTCCCTGTCTTGATCGTTTCTTTGGTTGCCCACAGCTCATGTCTTATATTCATGTGTTGCATGTCCGCTCATGCCTTCGGTCCATCTTTTGTCTTGTCCGGAATATTGAGCAAGAGACCAAGCAAGCTGTCACAGACATTTTTTGACATGCATTACATCTATGCTGTGACGTGTGTCTAGGTGAGGCTAGTAAGGCAATTCCAAAAAACAGATTTCCTTTTCCAGACGCCCTTTACCGGCGGTTGTTTCTTTCCTTTTTCTGGCTCAACTTCGTCCATTTCATTCAAGAGAACATAGATTTCTTGTCCGGTCTTCTCGCAAAGCTTTGGACGGATTTCTTTTGTTCTGTCAAACCTTTCCGCGTCCTCTCTCCATGGGTCATTCATGGTCAGCCACCTTCGGTGGCCCATAAACACGATTTTTCTAGAGCCCTCTAAGAAAACACTTGTGGTTTCTTCCATGCACTTAACACATGCTTCGTATCCTTTGATACACTGACACGTGCTGTTCCCGTACGCGGGATAATCTTGCACCGTTGTGAAAAATAGGCCTTTCAGAGTGAAGAACTCTTCTCTATCTGTGTCCTAGACCTGAGCCCCTTCTTCCCATAGCGTAGCTAGTTCATCCTTTAGTAGTTGGTGATACACGTTAAGATCCATTCCAGGTTGTTTTGGCCCTTGAATGAGAATAGATAGGTGCATGTACTTCCGCTTCATGCACAACCATGGAGGGAGGTTATAGATCCAAAGAACAATGGGCCATGCGCTGTGTCTTCTGCTCATGTTGACGAATGGATTTATTCTGTCCGTACTCATACCAAACCTGATATTCCTCGGATCACTACCAAAATCTGGGTATTCGGCATCGATTGCCCTCCACTGACAAGCATCAGCTGGGTGTCTCAACACCCCGTCCTTTCTTCGCCCCTCTTCGTGCCAACGCATCAGCTTTGCCTCCTTGTTACTGAATAAATGCTTCAAACAGGAGAGGACTGGAAGGTACCATACAACCTTTGCAGGGGCACCACTCGTCACTTCTTCCTCCTCATCGTCTTGGTTTCTGCCCCGCTTATATCGAGATGTGTTGCACACCGGACATTTGTGCAGCTCTTTATACTCCTTGCGATAAATAATGCAGTCGTTCCGACAAGCGTGGAGTCTCTCTACATCCAATCCAAGGGGGCAGACCACCTTCTTGGCTTCCTCAGTGCTCGTAGGCAACACGTTCTCCTTTGGAAAAACCGTCGCAAGGTAAGCCAGTGTCTCATCGAAGCTTGCGTCTGGACAGTTGTGGGCTGCCTTGATCCTTAGAAGTTCTAGCGTGACTGATAGACGCGTGTGCTTAGGATCGCAGCTGCGATACAGTGGTTTTGTCGAGTTTTCCATCAATTTCGCAAATGTTGCGACCTCTCTTTCATCCTCGGGGTCTTCGACCACCTGGTCCGCCATGTGACTGTCCCTCAACATTTCAGCCAAATTGTTCCCCGCCTCTCCCGTCAAGTCATCCCTATATTCAGAAATATGGTCTTCATCTTCTTCTGCGTCTTCATGTACGTCCTCTTCTTCTAAACATTCAGGACTAGCTAAAATTTCTGCCTCCTCACCGTGACTTGTCCAACGTGTATAACCTTCCATGAAACCTCAAGTCAACAAGTGTAGTTGCAACATACCTCTCTCTCTGAACATTATCGTGTTCTTGCATACACAACACGGACAACACATCTTGTCCGCACCCCTTTTCTCCATATCTTCCTCGGCCACATCTACAAACTCGTTCAAAGTATCGACGAAACTCCGTGTTGCCCTTTCGCCGTACATCCAACTTCGATCCATCGATCCCTACAACAACAAACTAATTGATTATAATCCAAATTAACAAAATAATCAAAAAATTAATTCTCTTCTTTCATGTATTACATCGTACCAAAGAGAGCTCGCTAGCGGCATCAAAGAGCGGACTCGAGAGCCTTCTGAATAGGGTAAAGAGAGAGAGGAGGGGAGGAGGAAAGAGAGGAGGGAGGAGAGAGGGTTAAAAGAGATCTAGATCTAGATTGTATATCTAGGAGGAGGAGGGAGGGAAGAGGGGAGGGGGAAAGAGAGGGTGGAGAGGAGGAGGGAGAAGATTGAGAGAGATCTAGCTAGATCTAGGGTTTAAATCTATATGGAGGAGGGAGGGAGGATGGAGGGAGGAGGGGGAGGATGAGGAGGAGGAGGAGGAGAATAGCATGGCTACCGCGCAGTGTTAGGAGGTGCCCGCAGCTGGCTGTGTGAGGCACGCGAGCTCACCGGCCAGCTGCGGGCGCCTCCACTGTTATATGCGCAGAAGTATCACTGACAGGCAGCACAAGGAGCCCGTTAGTGATAAGTCTGCCAACGAAGCCAATCCGGGAGTAACCTTCCACTGACGGGCGAGTATAAACCCGTCAGTGGAGATCGAGTCTTCACTGACGGCGCAAAATGTCCGCCCGTCAGTGAACATAGTCCGTCAGTGGAGATGCCAAGCTGGGCCACTCGTTCCTCTTTTACTAACGGGCGGGTATTGCGCCCGTCAGTATAAGTTTGCTGCCTGGCCTAGTGCACCACTTCTACTGACGGTCACGATATCGCTCATCAGCGTTTCCTATAATCAGCGACGAGCCTCCTAGTGCCCGTCAGTGATTATCGTGTAGCAGAAGTGTTTTCTGAGGTAGTGTGAATTAAAGTTGGGATATGGCTTACCACTGCAATTCCCAAACAGTAAGTGTTCTGGAGGGTTGTTAGTTCATGATTGGCCAACCATGACTATCCAATCTCATTTCTAACACTCTCACCATGGGTGAAGGAAAAGATCCAATGGCACCGGTACTGACTAGGCTAACCACCTGACGATCCATCTGTTGGTATTAGTTCCCAGCTCTCATATCTCAATTATTAGGTTCCATATTTAGTTAGTCAAAATGAAACATCATAAACCATTGGTCATGATCAGCACCAACTCCTATGATGTTAGAAAAATTTATTCATGAACATAATTAACCATGGTAAACATACAAACCATGCCACTTGCATAAACACCACACATACCATATACCTGCAAAATAACCATAATTATTCAGCGAGCTACTGCTTGCCTTGCTAATCATCCTCCTGGGCCTGCTGAGGATCATATTTATATGATACCTCATTGACGGGCTCTACCGCTAAGAAGCAAGAAATGCTCGAAAACACCGAAGCAAGGGAATACATCAATAACAGAAATTTAAAATGCAATATGATGAGTTAAATGCATCCTAGAACATGACAATTGAAATAGAAAACCTATTGTAATTGGTTTCACTCAATTTGGGGTCTTAGAATTAAAGTTATGAAATTCCTAGTTCTATATGATACTTTTAGGGTTTATTAAATAGCAGGAATTTCAAAATTTTCTACAATAGTATGCATGAAAGTTATACCACTAAATAATACATGTAAAACCATGAATTTTGGTATAAATTTCACCTCATTTGGAGTTCATATGAATTTTGTATGATTTTTACAAACTTGAGTCATTTTAGCATTTCTATCTTTTCCTCATTTAAAAACAGAGAAAAAAATTTGCACTAAAGTTTAGCCAACTATAAAGACTGATATGTGGGGCTGGGGTTAGCCTTGACTAGTCAAGGGCTGACTGGTCAAGTGGCTACATGACCTACATGTCATGCTTAGAAACGTTTAAATTTTTTATTTCTTTTAAACACTGAGTTAGTGACAGGTGCAGTCTGCATGTCAGATTTTTAACATTTTAATGTTATTCTGTGACTTATCTTAATGCGTCACTGACAATAGGGTCTGTATGTCATAAGCCAAAAGTTCAAACATGTTTAGCTATTAAGCGGTGGGGTTTACCTGTCATACTCACATAAATTAAAACATGTTTTAATTAAAGTTTTTAATCATGTGGGTCCTGCTTGTCATGCACATAGCGTAACTACACTTAACCGTTTAAACACTTGGACCCACGCACCGGCCGGCCACTGGCATTTAATCCCTCGCACGCCCGCACGCAGAAGAACGAAAGTGCTAAGTCGCACCAGCACTCCAGAGGGCCATTTAGAAATCAGCTTGTTGCATGCATTCGGTTCCCACGTGGCCTGCAAGCTCGTCTCCGTGGTCGAGGGGGGGCAGTGGCACGGTGCTCGTCCGTGGCAGCTGGAGCAGAACACCACTGCCGCATGTGCTACAGAGGGGGAGAGGGAAAACAGAGGAGCGCACTCGGCATGGTTTCTCACCGCGAAGATGGTAGTGAGGCTGGCTGAGGCTGGAGAGGATGAACTCGCTAGCGACGATGGCAAGCGGCGGTGGAGGGAGGGGTAACTCGTTGTAGAAGGAGAGTACCACATCGCTAGCTCCACTGCTCATCAGAAAATCTTGAGAGGAACACCGTGAGCACACCTCGGTGTTCAAATGTGTGGAAGGAAGGCGACAGTGATGACCTCCTCATTCATGGAGGTGACAATGTCTGTTCTCTAATGACTGCGACTTCCAGTGCGTGCCAAGAAAAGATGAGGGATTAGGAGGATAACATGGAGCTTAGGGAAGCTGCAGAAACAACACATGAGGATCGAGGCTCAGTGATAGCATCGAAACGGTCCCGGTGGCGCTTCGCCAAAGCGGAGGAAGATGGGAGTGGTTATTCGGCTACACTACACGAGGAGAGACATTAAGGGCATGAGTGAGCTCTTGAGGATATTGCAAACCAAAAGGACAAGGTGTGCATTGACAACCTCACCTCGGGAATTAGTTGGCATGACAATGCCCGTGGTGGAGCACTCACCGGAGCTTGCTATCGTTGGTGCTTCGGCCAGTGAGCTCAATGACAGGTCCCTATTCTAGCTCAAAGAGATAGAGTAGAGGGAGGGGAGCGCAAGGTATGATTTTGCGAGTGGAATGCATGGGAGGGTACAATGAAATCGAGAAGTGGAAGAAGAGGGCGACGGCCGGAGATGGTCAGGTTCCGCGGGGTTGTAGAGCAATGGGCGACCCACATACTACCTTTGCGAATATTATGTTAATCTTTGACATATTGTAGATGAAGTGTCTTCTCATTCACAACACATCATACATAGTAGCACAACAGAAGCATTGCAGCGGTCCATACATTACAACTTAATTTACAAACTCAAAGAATAAAGTAAAGTCGTACAAACTTATTGCCAAAAGTACGGGAAATTAAAAACCATTTCCAGTCGGCTATAGCAAAAGCCATATCTACATCACTCAACTCGCATTTCCTATACTTCTACACTTCAAGATTCTCGTCGTGGTAGTCGAAGTAGTAGTTGACCCCTTCTTCATCCTTTGTTGATGCCTACTCCTCAGTGGCTTCTTTATCAACCTCGACGTAGACTATATCTTGCTCTGCTACCGGCTCACAATCTAATCAAATGAATTAGAGTAGATGGATGAGTACGAAAGATACTCAACAAGTTCAGGAATAGCAAAGAGGTGTCCGATGCACTATCTGAGAGTCAAGTTATTAATTAAGAGACTATGATCTCATGTCTCACAGGCTGCTAGAGTCCCCGATGGACTCCTTTACTACTGCGTTCGCAGTTCCAACCAGGAATATGGAGTGACATTGTCACACTTTCTTACACTCTATAGAGGTGCACAACTTTATCCACAAATGATCATAGTCATGTGTTCGAGTTTGCAAGGCTCGTTCACACTCCCATGGTCACTGAGTCATTTCTCCGTCTGCTCAGCCATACCCCATGTTGTAGTACCACACAATAGCCCTGGACTACCATTCTCACGTTGATACTCTGGTGTACAACAAACCGTGGCTAGCACTGACGACCAATACCACCTTCGTAGTAGTAGATACTACAAATCCAACTACCGAGGCCTTGCCTTCCTAGAGAGTATGACCTAGGACAGATGTACTTTAGCCCAGTTCCATCCATACGAGGTATGTGGTAAGTGCAATCGCTACGACGCTTAAGCACAATCAATCATTAGTTACTTTAATCTTATACGAAAATCCGTGTGATGAAACCCGCCTTCCAGTGTGCCTTCATCACCTTTCTAGGGTTTCATCACCCACCATGATCACGCCCAAAAACCAGCGATCAAAACTCTAAATTGATTCACTGTAGAAAATAGGTGTTCATTTTATGCATGTTATATGCAAAAAGAAAATTTTGTAAAATATTCTCAATAGATATGAATAAGAAATTGGACTTGCATGGTAACGGATAGGTAATGAAGTTCAACAGATCTGCTTGCTAAACTCTAGCTTCTGGAAAAAATTGATAAGTTCCAATAAGGACTTATTCATGAGAATTCCAATATAAACGCAGATGTAATTATCATGCATGTATGAGAAATATGTGCTTCAAAATGCAAGAATTGATTTACAAAATTTGCTTGGATATCTTATGCACAATTTATAGTCACTAAATGAATAATCAAGCGTTTAAGTATTCTTAAAGCTTCATAAACTATTCGATATAATATTAATTTATTAAACTTTATTTTATTTTAATTAGAGGTTAATGTTATCCTTCATTATATCTTAAAATCCTACTTAAGTAATTAATTTCAAGATGTAACCTAAGATTTGTAACCACTGCTTTCTCCCGCAAGCGCTAACACTATCAACCGTGCCGCCACCCGTCCTCGGCCTAGCGCTAGCACCGGCTCTGTCGTCGCCTCCTTTCTCCTTCTCTGCTCGCTCCGATTCCTCCTGAGCGCATCACCTTTTCTGCCTTGGATGCCGTGGGTGGCACTGCCACGCACGTGATCTTTTCCGCTGGCATCCGCGTCTCCATTTCTCCTCCGTCGCATCGCCGCTCAGTCCTTCTGAGCACATGCCATCGCTCCGGTGGATTGCCACCGTCGTCTGGTGTGCCTTGTCCCAGGACAGTCCTGCCTGGTCCTGTTACATGTGTCTCGGCTGCCGGCGTTGCTGCTGTGTGTACGAGGTCCACGGGTTAGTCCCCTGCCGGGTCTATGTTGGTATCCTTCTCCATCGGCTGCTCCGCTCGGCATCGCCGTTGCCAGATGGCAGCAAAATTGACTGCCATTGCAACCGTGGTGGTTGCCACCCTAAGGTAGGTTTTCCAGCCTCCATCCCTTCACCTTTACTATTCTAGTTATATTTTCTTTTCCTGTGATTCGGCTTTGATGATTCTCAGCTTGGGATTATTATGGTGGTTGCTTACTTAGCTACGTGGTCACTTACGGGTAATTATTGGGTGATTAAATTGGTTTTACTATGGCTAGCTTGGTCATTTTGATGCTAGTATACTGATTAACAAGGATTAACTTTGTGTAAGATACTTCTATCCTATTTGTTGAATGGTTAAAAACCCTCATGTTCTACTAATTCTCTACTAGTGGTACTTATGATATTTTTAGGATTAAAATGGTTAAGGCTACTCTGTTAGTTGGGATTCTAGGATTGTTAATCTAGTGGTGTAGGCATACTATATGAATTGTAAGCTGTGGCTTTGGTTCAACTAATTCCATAGGATAATTAATTTGTTTTCAAAATCTATTCTCCTGGGGTATTTTATCACTATCTTGGGGCTTAGCTTCCACTGATAAGAGCTAGTATTGTTCTTAGCTCTAGCTAGCATTCCAAGATGCTATGCCTACTAAGAAACATACTACTGCCTCTCCCTTTGAATTGATAAATGATCATTTAACACTCCCCAACATTGATATATGTTGTGTGCTTATGTTTCCATATATGTATTAGCTTGTTTAGACTAAGAGAACATATGTTTTTCTTGATCTATAGTCTATTCTGATGATGGTATATCTAAGAAAAAGGTTTGAGAAAGGTATAAATCTAGTAAGAACAGAAATACTAAAAGACGCCTTAAGACCCAATGATAATTTAAACCATCCGAGGGTTCTCCTATCATACCAAGTTTTCATTCATATTTATTTGTGAGATTATGGTGATCTTGGATGAGATCCTACCTGGTTTGCTGGACAAGGGCAAGCCTGGGCCTCCTAAGCTTGCTGGTGATCTTCTCCTCTCTTTGTTCCAACTAACTTCCTCCCCTTGCCTTGATTAACTTCCTTCACTTGAACTTCTGTTCCTGGTGGCCTTGATCTACTAGCTCTTGGTCTCTACACCATGGTCCCTTGATTTAGCTCCTAGAGACGATGTTGTGGATGTTGGTTGTGGTAATGCTACTATGTTGTTCACCTAATGGTCTTGACCCTATTTTTAGAAAGCCTTTGTTAGCCTCTTCGGTGGTAAATCTTTGGCCACCTCATGCTTGCTCTTTACCAGGCAGCTACTTGGTTGGCTTTTCTAGACTAAGGCAATTGACTAAGGTCAAAACTTGTGTGCTGATGGATAATCATTCAATGGATAGGCTTCCTTATCTATTCATTTGCCTTGTGAAACAATTTCTTTTTAAAACAAAATTCATGGAGGCAAAGTAGTATAGGTAAAAATAAAATTATTTTATTACTCTACCTCTTTTCTCTCTATATACCAATATATATTAGATTAGTCCGGTAAGGGTCTTAGCCATGTGGCCCTTGGACATGTTTGAAAACAAAAATATTTTTCATAATTATTTTTAAAACTAAAATTATTTAGGTTCCACTTTGAGTATTCTTTTACCCTTGCAACTAACATTGCAGGTTTAGACAAAACTATGCCAGTGGAACCGCTGTTATTTGAAAAATACCATTTTCAAAACTTGTTTCCTCCTACAGTAATCTTCCTGATCCTAACGGTCTTGAGTGCATATACTTGACGACCTCGGATACCGCAGATATTTCCGAAGGCTACCTCCCCCACGCTCGGTGTTCCTCTACGACTCGACATGTGAAGACTAGGTCTAGATATTTTGTATAGTAGAAGAAATCACTCATGTAATTTTTCTTTACTTCTTATTGTAATAGATATTTGTAATCTTCCTTTATTATTGTTACTATTATTATTTTCTTTTGTATCTTGTACTTCTATACTGTGCCTTACATTTATATTCTTTAATTAAATAAAATTCAAATTCCAATGTATATGCATGTGTATGAAATAATTGATAATTGCGATGAATGTCATGTATGAGATGAATGCACAATACAACTTCCTCCCGTCTAGTCTAGTCAACAATGTGACTCGACATAAATTGATCAACTTAGTAGCACGAGTTGATCTACCGCCATCCCACGTCTCTTCCAACTAGACCCAAAATTAGGGTTCTCACAAGCAACAGTTCTCCCCACAACGCGGGAGGGCACGTGGCATTGCGGGGGAGTGCACACACGTACTGGCACAGAACAGAGGTGACAATAGTGGCAATGGCAGCCCGACGAGGCAGGTAATTGTTGGCGTTGCCATCGTGTGCGCACAAGAGCGTCGCGATGCGTGTTCGCCCGCGTGGAGGAGAAGGCCTGAGAGGGGGGCCTTGCCTATCAATGTGAGAGGGGGCGCAGCCTAGCATGAGGAGAAATTAGCTAGGCCCAGTGTGCTAGAGAAATGGGCCACAAGCCGGCCCATGGGGCTTAGGGTTTCTTCTCTATTTTTCTTTTTATTTATTTCTATCTTGAGATGGTATTTAAATTTGTAGATGGTTCAGACCTTGGTTATAAAATCTAGAAATGTTCACAGAGGTCCTATTTAATATTATTACCTATGAGAATTTTCTCAAGATTTAAATAAGCTAATTTCACTATTATTTAAAATCAAGTCCAATTTTACCCTAATTTTGGGTTTGAACTGTAGCTAGGTAAAATATTGTCCCATAATTCATGAAAAATTTATAGTTAGACTCAGGGAATAAAATGATCCACAAATGTAAATCATGAATTTTTAATATAGAAAACTTCACCAAATAAATATATAATAGTTTTACTAATTTGGAAGTGGTTGAAATAACACTTTATTCTAAATCAATTGAAATTTTTCATAGGCCTTCTTGAGATGTATGAAACCTATGAGAATTATCAGAAAGCCATTTGGAGCATTTTTTTATATTTTTTATTTAGGGTTGATTCTAGGTCAATTTTAGCATAATTTTAATTAGAATTTTTTTAATTACTTTAAATGAAGAAATGACATGATATGAAAATTTATTATATTCATGATGATCTTCAAGGTAATAATTACATCAATGTTTACAAAGTTGGGTCATTACAGGCAGCTCCGTCTCATGTGAGGTTCACCGGTGGCGACGCGAGGTTGACGTCGATTGCGATCAAGAAAGAAAGTAATCGATACCGAATAGCAGATGCGATAGTAATATTATTTCTACTTGCCAAATTTATTGCTTCTTTTTATACAAAATATCTAAGTACAAAAGGCATTATTGCCTTATTAGGAGCGTCTTAAAATCTCTGATAAACGGGGCTACATGTTATGAATCGTATCAAGTGGTCGACCAAATCAATCCCAATGCATCATGAGATTTTGTTTAACCATCTCTGGAATCAACTAACAAGGAGGGTGAGCATTTTCCCCTTTTCTTTAACCGTACTGTATATGTTCTGAAACTATGACTTGTAAGTTTCGGCACAATGAGTACAAACTGTCCTGCAGCACTTGTGTGCAGATACAAATAGGGCCCTTATTTGTTCAAGATCACATGCCCCATCAGTCATAAACTCCTGTAGTTTTTCTCTCTACTTTTATGAACAGACAGAAGTCAAAACTATGGGAAATGAATGGTGATTGGCATTGGCTTTGCATATTCTCTTTCTTTTCAATTTTCTCCTGCGCGAAGCTAATGGAGCTGTAGCTCAGTCCACAATGGATAATGCAAGCGCAGGAGTGAGCAGGTGAGCAGAAGTATTATACCTCACAGAGCTTTGAGGTCTGTATTGTTAATGGTCTCTCTGTTTGTATATATAGACCATGCAGGAGGATGGATGGATTGATTGAACCCATCATAGAATCCGTGATGGGTAGCTAGCTCTCCTTTACTCCCTATCCAACCTAATGACCAAGACATGATGGGAGAAACATGTAGCATCCAAAAAGTTCATTGTGTGTCTATGCGAGAGAGAGAGAGAGAGAGATTTTGCAACCGTGTCTCTTGCATACATGCCTCACATTGAGTAGAATATTCATGGGCTTGAGGAAAATGTATGAGCAAATTTGAACATACTGAACCCATCCTTCTTGACGCAGTGTTTTTGCATATAGATTTATAGAGCATACATGTGACCGATTTTGCAACTTGTTATGATATTATCCATGCCATTATCTAACTAAGCATGTGTACAACAAAGAGAATGAGCTACACAACATGGACCACATCTACCACCGCGTGCACCAGCGCGGCTAGCCTGCACACAATGCAAACCTACTCCATGTCTAGGCAAATAAAACAAGGCTGCAGCATACAGTGAGTTACCAAAAGTTGCTATATTTCAGATATTGAGGTGTGAGTTTGCAAAAGGGCAGGCCAAAAGGGAACAAGAGGAAGGGTTCAGTAGGTGCTGGTGCCCCATTACTGGATCCAGTGGACATATTATTGCTGGCACAGACCATGTGAAGAAGGCAGAGCAATGCATGATGATGGCACCCCAGAATTGGGGAGAGATAAGAAAGGTTTGGTATTTTGGCGAGGAGAAGAGTTAAGGTCAACAAGCTGGGGGAAAAGAATAGAATACTTGAGCCTAGGGTGAGTGACCCAAGTACATGTGTCTACATTTTACTTTAGTACAATATTCTTGCAAGCAAAAACAATACAAAGCTCATGTAGAATGCCCATGGTATCAGCAATCCATTACTTATACATAATGATGGAGGAAGTTTTTTCACATCACAGTTCATTTGTTTTTTGGGGTAATGATGGTTCACCCATATGATCCTACGAGAATGGTCCCTGCCTGCTCCTACTTTACTAGTAGCCTGTGGTGAGCAGTGACTAGTTATCTCCTTTAGGTTCTTGTGCTGTACTGCTAGGGGAGAGTGAGGGGCACTCACTTGCATGCCATGTCCTATGGAGGGGGCAGAGGAGGCTTCTTTCAATTTCACTTCAATTGGTACGAGGAAAGAGGAGGAGAAATGAGTGATGGGATGTTAGTCCCCTTGGCACCCCTTCCACATCCATCCATCAATGACTCCAAAATTGAGGCACCCTTCTCTTGGTGCCATTTCTCGATCCATCATGGAATAATAGGGTTCATTTTGACATGAGATGAGATAACTTTGTATATGCTTTGAGATATCTAGTGATACAAAGTAGGAGAGGTTCCTAGGTGAGGAAAGTGGCTGCCATGTGGGCCATGGGTGAACAATCAAAGCTAAAGCTGGCGCTATCATTTTAGGGGGATGGCATAGGATAGATCAACTATAGAGTGCATGCTGGAAAGTCACGAGAAAATGGCTGTTTTAGCCCTCTCCCCCCTATTAGTATTGACAAAAATGGGCCCTTGAAATCATAATTGTAAATTCGCGACATACTAGATAAACGATATGTGGCACGTATCATGTAGCCGGCCAACATAGCCACACGCAGGTGAGGTCTGTGAGCTCGACCACAATAGGAAACCTATTACGCAGTCGGGCCGTGATAGCGCCCCTTCAGTGCGACAGGGGACTGGCGCCACGGTCACTGATCCTTGCTTGACTAATGCTTGATATAGAACGTATTGTACGGTGTAGATGCATGGACTAATTCTTGCTTGACTAAGCGTGGATTGGTGCAGTACTGTTAGTGCTACGTACTCCGGTTAAGATTCATGCATATTCTCCAAATATTTTATGCATGAATGTATTCGTCTATGCGATTAATCAAATGGACCACTACCTCAGGAAACACCAGCACTGACGGGCGTGGAAAGGCCATCGCTGACGGGTTCCGAGCCCGTCAGGAACGTCCTGTCAGTGGAAGTTTCACTTTCACTGACGGGCGGAGTGTCCGTCAGTAGATATACAATTTTACTGACGGGCACAGACTACCCGTCAGTGGAAAGGCTTGCAGCGCTACCGGGCAACATCCTGACAATACTTCCACTGACGGGCGTTGAACCTCCGCCCGTCAGTGATAACTGTTTCCACTGACGGGTAAACAGGCTGTGACCGTCAGTGGAAGTATTTTATAAATTTTTTTTAAACATAGATAGCATATATAGACAAATATTAAGCAAATATTAAGCAAATCTGAATAGACAAATGTAGCAATTAATATCACAAATATTAAGCATATATAGCAATTAATAGCACAAATATTAAGTACACATATAAAAGCAAGTTTACAATGAATTAAAAGGATAAACAAATGAATTTAACAATGTTTATTTTCACTAGCCCTACTCTAGGTCTATGACGATTGGCTAGTACTTGCAGGGCGGCGGTAAGCGGGTAATTGGACTCCCGCGTAGAAATCACCGCTTGGCCGAATGACTTTGTTGTTGATAACGTATGCAAAGGTCTTCTGGATGCGGGCAAAGTCCTTCCTCCAGTCGTACTTATCGTCAGCCAAGTCGTGTATGAAATTATTGAATTGATCCTGACTCCATTGCGGGTTGTGGGATATGACGAACGCGTCTATGTGAGCGCAGACGTAGTACCCACATGTCACGCTCCTTTCCAGCTATTGCCTGCAAGGGAAGTTGAATTTGTGGATCAGCCTTTTGCTCTTGCTTTCTGCTCCTCCCCCTCGCAAGTTGTATTCTCAAAAGGTAGCTTCTAGAACTTCCTTAATTCCTGAGTAGTCCCGCTTGGCACTTCTTTGGGAATCAAAATAGTATATCATTCTGGAAGGCTTGTGGATGACAATAAGGATCCAGTGGTCGCTTCGTAAAAGGTAACGAAGGAATATAAACAGACGGGGATACGTGCTTAAGAAAAGCAAACTAGGGACGGTAGTAAGTAACTTACGGGGGGTTGTAGGGCATGAGTACGTAGTCCTTGTCCTTATGGTATATCAATGACTCAGTGACGAAATTTATTAGGACCGGCTTCGCTTCTCGTACATAATAGTCATTCATGATGACCGGCTCCATTATTCCAAAAGCGTAGTTGGGCAGACGCCTACACTCCTGGGCTTGGTGAAGTGCCCACAGCCTGACGAGCATGGTGTCGAGCCGGAAGAGGTTGAACAAATTAAAGATATCTTCAAAATTGATGTCGAAGGTGTCATGCTATCTGTCCAGGAAAAAACCGTAATCTTTTGGCACATCGACCTTAAAGTGTAGGTCATAATCATCCCGATACTGTGATCTCATCATAATTGTGTCATGGAGAAGTTTCATCTATGCCGGCAACCTCTACACCTCATCATCTGGGAGGAAGGGCTCACCTGCCTCGTACACTACTCGTCGAGGCTTCTTAACAGTTTCGGCAGATGTCTGGAAGGATAAGGCTTTTTTCTTGCTTTCCTTGCTTGTCTCCTTCGCAGGTAGCACAAAATGCATGTAAACATGTGAAAAGAAACATATGATATGATCACAGTGACTTGCTCCAATGTCCCCTATCCTGTCACCTACCTGTGTGTGTTGAAGATTTGAATGAAACATTTAAATATTACTACCATAGAACCATCTAGTGTTCATTTTTATGAAACATTAGGCTATGCCTAGGTATAACATGGACAACTTATACAGTGTCATTGAGGGTGATCGATGGTGTCCAGAGTAGGTACCAGAAGCACATGGTTTACTACGAAGGAAAAGAACTCATTGGTTTACACAATTCAGTTAATTGGTAAGTAATCTAATCCCCTGGCACAGTTTCTAAAGAAATATAATAGTAATGTCATGAGTGTGAGTGCAGTAGAATGCCAGCTCCAATTGGTGCTGAACCTGAATTCCACTTCACCAGCCAGGGAATATTACGGCGGAAGAACATTCTGAATAAAATCACAGGGCCCACCCACCAGTTGTACGAAGGCGCGCTCACGTGCATGGGTCCACCACAGGATCATCTATGTTGCAGGGTGTGAGAGGCTGATAGTGGAGAGAAAAGATAGGTTTCAGTTACCGCAACTTTTGCATTCTGATCACCACGTAGGAATAGGACGGGAGAGTAAAGCTCAGGACTCAACTCACCTAAACGAGGATCCTAGGCCATAGCTATATTGATGATCTCTGCTTGATTTTCCTTTTTGAAATTATCTCTACCTGATTTGTTCGTTGCACATGATGCAGGGCGGTCTTGTCCCTGTTTGCTTGATCAGCGGTCACCGACAAGCCTTTTCACGCCTGTTCGACGGCCAGGATCGCATCGAGCGAGCGAGCGGTCCCAGCCGTTGGATTCTTGATCCGGCACCGAGAGAGACTCGTCGTAGAGCCCTCGTGCTACGGCGCTACCTGCACCTGCACTGACAGTCCGCCCTACGAAAACCGTCACAAAGAGCTCTTGACCTGCAGGCCTCTCTAACCTGGACCCACATGTCATCGACTATTTGTACAGTCGCCGGAGTTCACTGTCACGGCCTTGCCTCCACAGATAGGGAGATCCGTCGAGGCCCACGTGTCAGCTTACTGCCGTGAGGATTTCACAAGAAAACGTTCGTACGCGGAGCACGTTCGCCTCGGTGTCCTCTGCTCGGAATGAGCTATGCATGTATGCATGCTCATGACCGGGACGTACGACGGTGGACCACCGCTGCTGCCTGCCTGCGAGATCAGATCCAATTCTGGGCGTCGGCACATGCGCCGCGCCCCCCTTCTTTTCCCTGTGCCGTTAAATGGAAAAATGGGAGCGAGCGCTGAGGTGTAAGCGTCAAAGCAAAGCCTGTTGCCTTCGGTGACCGCGACGCTTGGTACGTCCGATTCCTCCGAAATGATTATTAGCAGCCCTCGTCGCCATCATGCTGCAATCATATAGCTATGAAATCATAATGTGCTCTCTTCATGTTTCGGTTTCTTATGCAAGTACGATGTATTAGCAGCTGCGTTGTTACATCGAGAATTGATCGTTTCAACTTTCAGCTCTACCTGCAAGGTATAAACGAAACGAAGTGGCAAAGGAAATTCAAAGTGTTCACACAGCTGGTAGGAGGAATTGAAGTTATATATTAGCCTTGTAGGCCTTTTGATTTACACCATGAGTCTATCTGTAATTTTTTCCCACGCTCCAAACAGCTCATGAACTAGAGCATGTACATCATTTACATTGTTACAAATAGGAAAGAGATATACCTTATGCGTATATCTAATTGAATGCTTGGATCGGCGTGTGAGGAAATGATATATAAAAACGTCTGATGAACAGCGCACGTTACTCTCAACTTGAACCGAATTCCTCGTTCCACTTCTCCAGCTCGTCCCATTTGCTCTTCTGCAAGCTTGGCCTTATCGCAGTCATTGCATTCTTGAAATCTTCGTATCTCAAAGGTCTCAGCTACAACATGGCAATATAAAAAGTTGGTAATTTACGCTTCGCCCTTGACCATGAAAAACAAGTGATTGTACAACGTATTTATAAATTTTGGCTCAAAATGTTAATAGCAAAATTGTCAATTCAAAATCCAAAGTTCGGAAAGTGCAGAACAAACACCTGATTTGCTTTAATAGTAAGAATATTCTGTGGACCAAGCTCTCTGATTGGCATCATTGCAGCTTCCTCACACAAGGCTCTCAGGTCACTCCCAGAATAACCTAGGAACATATTTAGTTTATTACGAAGGACCACATAGGCCATCTTTTCAAAATGAGCATCTACCAGGAAATAAAATTACCTTCAGTCTCCACAGCAAGTCTCTCAAAATCATGACCTGTAAGGAAACAGTTCCAGATTCAGATGTTGTGGGTAGTGTTAGAGTTGTGGTACATATACAACAACGGCTAGCTAGATAATGCAAAAGCAAAATTTCCAGGTTCCTGTGAGCTCATGTGTCCACAACGTCACTATCCGATCACTATCACCTATGCAACTCTATGTGCATCAGACATAGAAAATAACAGAAGATGTCCAGATTTCACGTGAGGAACAAAAAGCCTATTCCAAAGAAGCCCATACTATGAGATATTGAGACTCCATACTTTTGGGGGAAGTCGTGATTTGTGGAGCTTGAAATATAGGCCATTCTAACTTTAAAAAACTAATAGTGAATCATTGAAGGCTACATGAAATTCAGATCAAGTTAGGATTCAAGGAGGGTGGAAATATCATTTGCGTATGCTCCCTAGTAATATACTTTGTATAGCACGCTTTTGCTTCCAGCATTTCTAGTTTCCTAATTGAATAATGGACTTTTGTGATGAATATGAAAAACAAATATTTGCAGAAGAAAGGTAGCAAGAGTAGCACTGAAACAACTGAACAGAGCATGTGTTCAAGTTGAACGGTAAAAACAAAAGCAACAAAAGCAGTTACTTACTGGACAATTTGAATGCTTGGCCTTTGAGCTGATTTTTCAGGAGTAAACTCCGTACATTTGGATCAGGTAATGGCACATATATTCTTTTTACCTGTTTATAAGATTCAGTAGAATGACATTCACAAATGAAGGAACAAAACTAACTCAGAATAGTGGTAATAAAGCACTAAAAATTCAGTACAGAAAACAAGTCCACTAATGTTCAAAATGATAGGTACAGTACTCAGTCTTTGGTATTCTCCATGGACGTAAAAACATTACTTAATTATAGCTGTCAATTTATTTTCTCAAAAAGGACTTGGCAACCATAACAAGCAGCTCTTGTAAGTTATAACCAGTGAAAACTGACATTTTTTCTCAGTACAGTTCCCAACCATTCTCTGGTTGCCACAATACCCTGAGAGGCAAGTGTGTCAGGAACTGGTACCAGCCACCAACAGCACATACTCCTGTGTTCGATTTTTGAAATGCTAGATGCAAGAAATATGAAGACAAAGTAAAATAGCAGCAGTGATCCTAAATATATTTATGTAGGATCAATCTTACCAGTCTTCGAAGAACAGCATCATCCAATTCTTGTGGTTTATTAGTAGCTCCTAACCAAAGAATTTTCATTAACGGAAGATACAAATAATAAAACAGAGAATTTAGCATTAGAAAATATCGCAAGTAAAATTGTTGTGTGCCCTGGGTTTTCCAGATATAATTAGATCAGAAAACGTGTCTTCATCCACGAACTACAATGAGGCCAATTATATAGCCCACAAGATCACAAACTGGAGTGTCTATAATACTGGAAGCTGTTTCAGAAATGTCTGATCTTCCACTCCTGAAGAACACAATTCTGAGTCCTAATTAAGGCTGCTGAAGTAATGAAGGCCCTAAGCATTGGGTCTGAGGATCATTTACTTGCGACATATCAAATGTGATATTATACAACGAGGGGAATAAACAATATACCAGATCAAAATACTGGATACTGACTAGAAAAAAGCAGGAGCAAAGAAAAGCTAAATGGCATTGCATGCCCTCAAATTACTATCTTACCAAATAAATGTTTACAGCATGGGGATTCAGTACTATATGATTGTGACTAAGTATTAACAGTTGCACACACAATAGCTGTATCATAAATACTTTCACTAGAAGCAAGCATATGAGAAAGCTAACCAAGATTAAGCAATCAGAAAAGAAAGATGTGCTAACCTATAACAATTACTAAATCATCTGGGTTTGAAGTCACCCCATCAAACTGGATAAGGAACTCAGATTTCAGTCTCCTGCTAGCATCATTCTCATTAGCTAACCTTGTAGACATGACGCTATCAATCTGGATAGTAAAATGCAATCACGATTAAACAAAAAAGAGCCTCAGATTCCATTTTTACAATTAGCAGTAAGAAAGCATACATTAAAAATCAGCTAGAAGAAAATGCATTTTAAGATCGTATACTGCCAGAGTTAGCAGGAATGCAGATACCATATATGTGTTCATCTAAACTTCTAGCATTTTTGGGCTTAACTGGGTCTATACAAGGAAAAAGTGCACTCCCCCTCCCCCCCAAAACTATTGGCTTGGCTCACTTTCCCTCGTAAACTACTTTTGGGCTCAGTTAACCTCCCAAACTATAACTTCTTGAGCACTTTGCCACCCAAACCAGTTCTGCAGAGCAGTTTTCATGACGTGGATGGTTTTGCCTGTATGTCATCCACGTCACCTAAAGTTTTGCACACACGGCTGCCACATCACCTTCTTCCTCCTCCATCTCTACCTCCCTTGCTCCTCTTCCTCTTTCTCTCTTCCTCTTCTTTTTCTACCGCGTCTCCACCGGCGCTATCCTCCCCCGACTCTCTTTCCTCTTTCCTCCCTTGCCTCAACTCGATTCCCAATGCCAGGTGGTGCACACTGACATACTGAGGATGACCACGGCACCACCTGGAGCTCTCACGCCTAGAGACAACGACACAACATATTCTTCTCCAACTCCGGCAGACCGAATCCCCTCCTCGATCTCCAACGTGGTTAAGCCTTCATTTGATTCCTCTTGCGTGCATGATCTCCTCCACCTAGTGATCGTTTCCCCTCTTTCAATTTTGCGCTTTCTCGTATGCAACCTTGCCCCCACATGCAACCTCTGTTGTGGCCGTCGGACCTCGCCACCGGCAATGACCAGACCATTGCTGGACCCGCGAGACCCCGCCGTTGGGTTCCTCGCGACCTCCTCGACCCATTTTCAGCTATTACCGGCACCCCTTGTAGACTGCCTCACCGACGAGCTTGGAGGCCACCATGGCCTACGCGCTCTACTCTGCTCCCTCTGTTTCTCTCCCTCTTCGCTTCTCAGTTCCTACGACAATGCTACCGCGGCAACGGGAATGTTGCCATGGTAGCGGGTGGGTGTGGCGTGGCAGAAGAGGAAAGGAGGGAAGCACAGAGGAGAGGAGGCCGAAGAGGGAAGAGAGAGAGAGCATAGGGAGGTGGAGATAGAGGAAGAAGAAGGTGACGTGGCATCCCGAAGTGCAAAACTTGGGTGACGTGGATGCCATGTAGGAAAAATCACTATCCATGTTATCAAAACAGCTATCCAAACCGGTCAGGGGGTAAAGTGAGCCAAGCCAATAGTTTAGGGGGGAAAAGTGGGCTTTTTCCTATATACAATGCTTAATGCATTCTTCTATCTTGTGCAAAGTTTAGGGGAAAAACATGTATTTCCATGTCTAATAAGTGCGTGGTCCAATGGATAATTAAGAAAAATACAACAAGCAATGAATTTTTGCCATTCCAACAAACTACTAAGGACATGGTTCCAAATAATATTACGAGCACCATTAATAAGAACATATTAAATAGATTGTATTACATAATTTAAGCAATTTTTGAACAAGAAAGTTTGTAACCGGGACCTCATCCATGAAAATAACAGATGGTTGTCTATCAACAGCAACCATGAAAAGTGTCCGAACAAGCTTTTCAGCCTCCCCTACCTGTTTTGCCAATGAAAAGTAGGTTGTCTCAGACCAGGGAAATATATAAGATCAGCCCGTGAAACAAATGTAGGGGTAACCACATACCCACTTTGATGTCAATGAAGAAGCGGAAACGTTAAAAAATGTAGCTTCAGATTCTGATGCAACAGCTTTGGCAAGCATTGTTTTTCCATTCCCCGGAGGACCAAAGAGAAGCAGCCCTAACGGAATTTTACATAACATGACTATTATTAGAAAAGATTTACAGAAGGAAAACCCTCAGCGTGAACAAGTTTACCCTTGGCAGGTCTCCGAAGACCAGTGAATAAATCCCTCCGTTTAGTAGGTAAGATAACCATTTCCATGAGTGCTTGCTTTGCCTTGTCAAGACCAGCTACAAATCAAACCAGAGAATAATGATACTGTAATGAATACTAGGCTTGAACCAAAGTACATAAAGAAAACTAATGGTTGCATACCAACATCATCCCATTTAACAGAAGGACTTCTATCAACGATGGTCGTATTTATCATTTCAACAAGCTTTTCATCATCCTTTCCACCAGCTCTTTGCACAGGCTTGGAACCTCCATTGCTGTTCTTCTGATGAGATGATGCTTGACCACCTCTGTTAATGGTAGGGCTAGACTGCAAAGTAGACTTACGGAAGCTACTTGATGACGGTCTCTCAGTCCTGTTGACATGATTGTTTGTAACAACCTGCGGAAATGGTGCACAGCTCATGGAGAAAGACCTTTTGACCAGTGTGCTTGCTGCAAACTACTCATTGAGAGAAGGCATAGTTGAGAACTTCAAATATAACAATGTGTACTAGCTAGTTTTCTTTTACTTAAAATAACTTACATTCCTCAACGCATGTTGTGAACACAACAAACTACGAGCTAAACAAGTGGAGACTAAGACTTCTAATTTTATTTTGATGTTTTATCATTTATGTCTTATGATCACAAGAACCAACATCAAGCCAATAAGATCCAAAACCAAGCAAAGAGTTAAAACTATCAGGCAAAAATTGTACCGCATGTACATCTCTAATTCTAGAAACTTTTACCTTTTTTGGTACTGGTGCAGCTGCCCCTGCAAAACCAGACAAGATAACACCAAGTTAACTCCCAATGAACTACAGTCCACAATCAAAGCAGGCAAAAGTTTGTACGCATGATGAAAACAAAGAAAAGGCGACTCAAACTTCCTTGCATTATGTTGGACCAATCAGAGCAACCTAAAAACTGAAACTTTAAAAACTTAACAGAAAACACAATTCATTAATCAATTCTTACAGACTATGGAAGTTCTGATCTTCTCTTTGTACAGGTACTAACCCCTAAATTCACACAATTAATACAATGAACCACAGGTACGGCCTGCAAGTATTTTTGCTTCTTCTAATGTTTCTAGACTGAGAAGTGCGCATTGCTAACCAAATGTCATGAGTTCTGCAATTGCACATCACAACGTAGTAAAATTGAAAAGTAAAAAAAAAGGAGTGGAGCCTCACCACTCCTCTGGCCGAGCACCCTGAGCCGCTCCTCGACCTGCGCCTGCCACTTGGCGATCTTCTCCTGGTATATCCTCACCTGCCCCTTCTCGCTGCAAAGACACATCAATCAGCAATCGCAAACCCTAGACGCGCGCGCCGGGGGAAGCGAACGGAGGCGCGCGGACCTGGAGGAGACGGCGTCGGGGACGCGCGCGGCCTTGGCCTCGAGCATGACGCGGAGGGCGTTGCGGTAGTGCGCCTCGGCGTCGTCGGGGAGGCCCCACTCCTCGGCGCGCACGGCCTTGTCGATCTCCTCCTTGGCCAGCTCGAAGTAGCCCTTGAGCTTCACCGCCACGCGCTCCCCCACCACCGCCGCCGCAGACGGCGCCGCGGCGTCCATGGGCGCCCCGCCCGGCGGGAACAGCAGCGACGAGATGGAGTCCGCGAGCGCGCGGAGGAAGCTCATGCGCCGACGAGGGGAAGGGAGTTGGAACTCGGTGGGAGCATCGGGGGTTGGGGAGGTTTGCGTGGCCGTTGGGATTGTTGGGGAAAGTCAAGTCCCCGCGGCACGCATCTCGATTGGGCTGGGTTAGATGGGCCAGTACTGTGTTTCGTTGGGCCAGAGTCCATCTTATATTTGGTCGTATATGTCCATTACTCTTTGATTTAGTAGTAGGTGCTTTGGCCTTGTTGCTGAGCTCTGTTCATGGAGCTGGTCTGCTTACTAGAGTGGTGCCACGTCTAGTGCCATAAGGGATCTCTCATCTCCTACTGCAGATGATACCGTGACTGATGAAAAATAGTAATACAGACATCCTACATCTTAAATTTCTTCTCTATTGCTTTGACTACATGTCTGGTATCGTTAGGATCCCGGAATTTTATAAGAATTAAGTTTGATGATTAGCCCGATTACCCGAGTAATTTCTTAATATATCATACGTTTTATCACAAAATTTGTATATATTTGTTGTACGATCCAATATCGGACCAACATCTCATACACACAACAGGCTTATACGTCACTGTTGGTCAAACCGAGCAAAGAGATAAACATCAACACAAAAACCTCAATGCAATTTTCAGTCTTGTGAAGACTTAGCACCATTTTCAAATCCATTAAGCACAATGAGTCCGAGGAGCCCGGTGATTGTACCCTCACCTTAACCTAGCCCAAAGGCTAGTGGGTCACCCGAAGATCCAGTATACCACCCACATCCTATCTAGCCGGCCAGCGCATCACAACTAGTGAGTTACTCAACCAATACTCATCAGACTTAATGAAAAGAAGAATCACACTACTTCTTCACGGCTAACCCATTCACTTCAAATCATACATGCATGGTGTATGGGAATCCAAGCAAACAACTTGAATACCACAACAAAACTCTACCAACAGGGGATTTAAAGATAGTATAATACATCCCATACACAGGTTAGTTATTTACATACATACAATGCGATGCTAAGATCGTTTAGGTTAACATAATAATAAGACCAGCGAAAGAAGTTATAGACACTGAGATTACCTCCCATGTCATCTCCAAAAGCTTTATAAAAGTAACCTCATAACCATGTTGTGCAAACATTGCAACTACACATCCAAATCGACGTAACCAAAGTCATAATAAGTTACAATGCTGGAACTACCTATAGGAATGGAATTCTCGAATGAATACTTTCATACTCGCAAGATGCTAATGTGCTCATTTGAAGTTAATCTTAAGCACGGCATGGAAGATTAAATGACAAGATCAACAATTTATCTCAATTAAGCATAACAAGCTAAAGAGAACATTTCATAATATCTAGTTCATGATACCAAAGAATATCTAATCAAATCAAGTCGACCAATTATTAAACCATTCAATCACATATCATTCTCAGATATGAACATGCATAAAAAACCGTCGTACCAAATTTTCAAATTACCATATTCAAGTCATATTCATCTTTAAGCATTTCTAGAGTTGAGTTACACCATCCCAAAACTCAATATGGCTCCAACCAATTTCAGATTTCAAGCATGATCAGACATCACCTCAATCATCCTATTTTCTCTAAGCCCTCCCTGACTTAGAGAGTGCGGCGACCCACATACTACCCTTGTGAATAATATATTAGTTTTTGACATATTATAGATAAAGTACCTTCTCATCCACAATACATCACATAGAGTAGCACGATAGAAGCATTGCAGCGATCCATAATATAAATTTAATTTACAAACTCAAAAAACAAATACAAAGTCTTACAAATTTATTCCCAAAAGTACAGGAATTTAAAACCATTTCCAGTCGGTTACAGCAAAAACCTTATCTACAACTCTCGACTCACACGTCATTTACTTGTACTCGGTAGCGTTCTCGTCGCGGTAGTCGAAGTAGTAGTCGACGCTTTCGTCTTCCTTCGTGGTTGATGCAAAGAGGTGTTTGATGCATTATCTATTGAGAACATCAATGCTCTCAAAAAGTAATGCACTTTTGTAAGGTAAGAGAGTCAAATTTTAATTAAGAGACTATGATCTCATGTCTCACAGGCTGCTAGGATCCCCGATGGATCCCTTTCCTGCCGCGTTCGCAGTTCCAACCAAGAATATGGAGTGACTAAGCTACACTTTCTTACACTCTATAGTGCGTAACTATACCCACAAACGACCAATAGTCGTGGCATTCATGTCATCACACGCACAACAAAGACCATTAGATCACAGAACCATTTCGACGCTCGCTCAGTCATACCCTGTGTCGTAGTCCGAACAATAAGCATGGACTACCAGTCTCACATTGATACTACAGATCCAACATACAGTGGCTAGCACTACAGCCACCACCTTCCCAGCAGTTGATGCTATAGATCCAACTACTGAGACCTTGCCTTCCCAGTGGAGTATGACCTATGGCAAAGGTACTTCAGCTCAGCCCCACCCATACAGGGTATGTGGTAAGCGCGATCACTACGGCGCTTAAGCACAATCAATCATTGGTTACTTTAACCTTATATATACAAACCCATGTGATGAAACTCACCTTTCAATATACCCTCGGCACCTTTCTAGGGTTTCACCACCTACCATGATCAAGCCCAAAAACCGGCGGTCAACAATTTCATGATTGATTCACTTTAGAAAATAGGTTTTGATTTTGTGCATGTTATAGAGAAGAATAAAAGTTTTGTAAAACGTTCTCAACAGATATGAACAAAAAACTGAACTTGCCTGGTAATGGACAGGTAGTGGAGTTCGATTAGTTGGCTTGTGGAACTTCGGCTTCTGGTAAGAAAGCAATAAAGTCCGATAAGGATTAATTCAGAAAATCCAATATGAATGTATATGTTATGATCATGCATGCGTGAGAAATGTCCCTTAACATGCAAGAATTTATTTTATCATTTTCTTTAATATTTCATGCATGATTTCTGATTGTTTGAGATAAAGTAGGTTTTTAAATATCTTCAAAGCCTACATATGATATTCCACCTCATATCTTGTTAACCATATTTTGTTTTACTTTAACTAAAAGTTAATCTCTTCATTATTCATTTTCAGTTTCCATCTAAACAATTTAACCTCAAGGGTGAAATTTAACTTGTGATCAACTATTCTCTTTCTTCTGTTATATACATATATTTATATTATTTTAATCCTTGTCTTCTTCTTTTACTTTCTGTTTTGAAAAGAAAAACAATTTCTTTCTCGAGCTGACTTAATAAACAACAACAAAAAGAATAAAATTTGGGCCGCTCTCTTCGAGTCAGCCCATTTGGCCCAAACGCCCTAACCCTACACTACCCACACCCCGCACCCGACCTCCCTCAGGTCTCTCTCTCTCCTTCCGTGCACCGCCACCGGCTTCTCTCCTCTACTCTCCGTTCTTCACCCCAAGCGTGTGCTACCGCTCACCTCGGCCTAGTGCCGGTAATGGCGCTTCTCTCTCTCTGCCACTAGGTCCTCCCTAAACCCCTTTTGCACTGCCGCGCCATCCTCCCGCCCGGGTGTTGCCGCCGAACCCTAGCTTGGCTCGTTCCGAATCAGTCCATCTCGTGTGTCTCAGCTGCCTGCGTTATCGTCTCAGTCCTTCCGCGCCCGTCGCTCCGGTGGATGGCCGCCCGCACCTAGCGCCTTGTCCTGTCATGCGCCTCGGCCGCCTGTGTCACCGTGCTCCTCATCAGCTGTCGTCTCATTCGTGAGCTCCTCGGTCTACTGCTCGGCTCGGTACCACTGCTGGACGGTGGCGGGTTTGGCCGCCGCCACAACCGCGGTGGTGCCGTGACTAGGTAAGTCTTCCTTAACCCAAAATTCCCCACTTCTATTTCTTGATGCTATGATTCCCTATGATGATTTGATGATAATCTAGCTATGGTTAGTGCCCATGTATGTGTTCCTGCCGTGTTCTTATAATTAGTCTGGAATGGCATGATTGGGTGCTTAGGTTAATCTTTTTGTCATACCATCATATATGGGTGAATAGTTGAATGATTTGGGCTAAAATTTGCTGGCGTCTATAGTTGCTACAATACTCAATTTCAGAGCACTGACATTATGTCGATTGGTAGATGTTTGTGTGTAGCCATTGCATACTGGGGTGTATTATATATATAAATGATGGATGAGGCTTGATGTCTTTGCAAGTTTCAAAGAACTGCTACCCATATGAACTCTACTGTTCTTCTAATAGTGCTCTCTTGAACTTCTTCTTTTTAAAACTGATAAGAACAGATGACACTTGATCTTAATTGTTCTCTGTTTCCCCCATGTATATGTATGCCTATATCAGTTCATCGAGCTGCAGAACAGATGCTATTTCTTGATTCTTTAGCTAAAATTATGATGATGTTATGTATCTGAATATATATTAGTAGAATTGGTAAGAACAGATACTATAGAACAGATACTATAGTTGGTTTGCCTAATTTTTATGATGATTTTTATCTCAGAAATATGTTGAGAAAGTTATAAGTTTGATAAGAACAAATACTGCACATGATTTTTAGGTGGCTAATGCTGATGCCTTGCATCTGAAGCATTGTGCACACTCTTATGTGCTCAAAAGGGTCTTAGCCATGTGGCTCTCGGACATTTTCGAAAAAAATATTTTTAAATACATTTTTAAAACTAAATATTATTAGGTTCCCATTCATATATTATTTTGCCCCCGCAACTAAAACCTGCAGATGTAGGCGAAATTGTGCCGGTGGAACAACATATATTTTAAAACATTGTTTTCAAAAATCTTTGCCTCCTATAGCAATTTGTGAGGTCCTAACAGTCCCGAATGCATATATTCGGTGACCTCGGATTTCGTAAACATTTCCAAAGTTGCGTTCCCCGACACTCGGTGTTCCTCCACAGCTCGACGGTCGAAGCTTAGGCTAGACATTTGTATAGGTAGACATTTCTTCGTGTAATTTTATTTTTTTCTTCTTTATTTATTCTTGTAACCATTATGTATCAATACATGTAATCCTATGCTCCAATTAAATAAAGTTCCAATTTTAATTGTATTTGCATGTGTATGAATGATTGTGATGGATGCCATGAATGAGAGAAATGCACAGTACAACTTCCCTCTCTTAACCTAGCTTATGATGCGTCTTGACAGAATCGGGTCAACTCAGCAGCTCGAGTTCACCTAACCTCCACCTCACGCCTCTTACGACTAATCTCTAAAAACTAGGATCCTTACAGAGAGATTCCAAGATAGGGTTAAATCCATTATGATCCCAAATCAAGTGTAGTCGAGGAAGGGTTAAATCCATCATAAACTTGAATGAAAGTGTCTCAATGATGTCGTGGGTACATGATTGGCCCACCATTACCCTTCTCGACACCTTCGATCACACTCACATCGCAGGTGAAGGAAACATCCCTATCCCTAAGATCATCGGGTTAAATCCACCCTCCGAATCTCTACTGGGTATTATTTCCCGCCTCTCACATCTTACCTTAGAGTTCAAGTGACTTATTTAGGTGATTTAAAAATCTCATCTCTGCTGATCACAAACACAAACCAATTCTACTCATGCTTGTAGCTCCATATACCACATTCATCATGTCGAAATAATCAAACAACACATCATCCAGTCGACTAATGCATAGCAGAAGATAATAGGAATATTTCTAAGAAGCGAGCATCCTTGCCTTGCTGATCTGAGTCATAAACTTGTTGGGGATCAACTTCAAGATTACCCTCGTTGCCCGATTCTATCAAAATAACACCGACGACCAAAAATGATAAAAATGGCATAAAACAAAACCAGCCACTTCTGTGGTACAAATATGCATGAAATGCATCGTCTAATTCAGAGTTCTAGAGCTAAAGTTACGATTTTCCGAAGCTCAATTTAGCAAATTATGGGGTTTTATCGGTCTATGCATTAACCCAATCCATATAGAATGATTTATAAATGGAATAAAAATTTAGGATGCAACATACATTTTAAGTTAATTTTGGTACTATATATATATATATATTCTTTCTGGAGCTAGCACGTGTTTTCTAAAAATCATATTTCAATTATAGGATTAAAATGTACTTTGGTCATTTTCAAAATTTTCTAGCACTGTAACATGAAAATTATTATATTATAAAATTCTAAAATTTGAAAGATGATTTTATAAAAAATAATCAACTCATTTGGAGTTAATATGGATTTTCTACAAATTTTTGATGTTTAATTAATTTTTAGCATTTTCTGTCTTTTCATCAGTAAAGAAAAACATATTAATTTTTTTTATATTTAATAAAAATATTGCCATTGAGAATGTATGTCGGTTCTTTGGTCAACTGATATGAGGGGCCCACTTGTCAAACTCTCTTATTATCCCATTTTTCCTTTTTATTTATTTCCTTCTTTATTACATATAGGGTCCAGGTGTCATAAATTTATTATTTTTATTTTTGTTACTTTGGAGATGAGCCCACTGTCATAGAGAGAAGCCTGCACGGCATTAACTAGTTCATTAATCCTGTCTTAACCTCTATTATTGACAAATGATTAAAATCATTATTTATTAAACAATCATTAGTCATTAAGCCATCTTTAAGTTGTTAATAACCAACTATCGGTGCAATCATTACCTACTTAACATGTCTTAAATTAATGGCTAATGATCACTGTTTATTAACATCTTAAGTAATTATGAGTGCATTAATGTTGTCTTAACCGGTCATAACTGTCATAGTTGCACTAAATAGGTCAAAAGTCAATTAATCTCATACTAACCGTCGGTCATTATTACATTTAGTACTAATCATTGGACATTGAGTTGTCTTTAGCACATATTTGTTGTGGTCATTAATGCAGTACAATAATTAACTCATCAAGTGTTAAGTAGCCTCAGCATTAATTAACTATGATCATTGATGGTGTCATGACTTCATTAAACAGCCTAATTAGTGCATGTTCATCCGACAGGTAATCATTGGGCACTAATTAATTATCAATTAGCACATTAATTATAATCACTAGTTATTAAACAAACTAATGGTTATTAAGATGCGGTGATAACTCAGTCATTCCGACCGTTGTAGGCAGTACCGAAAACGGCAACAACAGTTGTGGTTGTCTGGTCAGATAGACCGAGGATCTGGTCTAACTGGCGGCCACGCCACACTCTAGCGTCACAGCGCTTGACATCAGCGAGAAAGGGTGGAGCACCGGGGAGCAAAAGGGAGGGGAAAGAGAGTTAGCATGGGTGACCGAAGATCTCACCCCGAGTTCGACGATAGGGGGAGTTGGCGATGACGCGGACTTCCAGTGAGGTAGATGGTGTTGAGGGAGAAGAATTGGGGACTACGGCAGCTTGTCGAGCTTGGCTGTGAGGTGACGACACCGACGGAAGGCGAGGAAATAACCGGGGAGCTCCACGACGTCCTGGGTTCCTCGACTGCTTCATTTGGTGATGATGACGAGCTTGGTTGGAGGAGATCCAACCGGAGCCGAGGGTGATGGCGGAAATACGAATATGAGGTGGTGGCAGTGTTCTTCCAAGGATAGGTAGGAGAGAGAGGCTCCTAGTGGCAGTTATGATGAATGGCGGTGGAGGTGGGGAGTCTCCGGTGGCTTGGACCCCATGCAGAGAGATGGGGAAAGACGGGCTGCACGGGAATGGAACAGAGGAGAAATAGAAGAAGCGGGTGCCTGGAAAGAAGAAAGGGAGCAGTGGCAGGTGGCCTACCATGCGGTGGAGGAGACCCGCCGGGTGGGTCCTAGCGGTTGGTGGGTAGAGGAGACGGCGACGCACATGGGGTGCCTCCCGGCAATGAAAACAAGACAGGAGGAAGTGCGCGACTGGCAACAGAGCTGAGAAGGAAATGGGCCTCGGCCCATCCGGTGGAGAAGAAGAGGACTGGGCTGAGGTGGCCCGATGGGAGGAAATGGGCCAGGGAACTGGCCCATCTGGTACGGGAGTGTTTTTTTTTCTATTTTTTTCTTATTTTCTATTGTAGCCCTTAAGTTGAATCAAAATAGTTCAAAATGGAATCTTAAAATCTTGGAAAATTTTGCAGAGATTGCTTATGGTATATATGATATTCACAAACTTTCTGGAATCAAAATAATCTATTTTAGAGTTTTTGTTTAATATGGTTGCAATATGGTCCAAAATAGAAGTTGAACTACAAGTAGCTTAAATAATTTTCAAATAATTATCAAAAATTATATTTTCTCTTAGCAATGTAAATAACTCCTAAAGATGAAATTTTAAAAGATTTGGAGAAGGGAAGGTCCAAGGAATTGATGTTTTTCATTTCTGTCTAAAGGAAGGAAGGTTGGAAAAACATTTATTAAAATGTGCATATCAACTTCGATTGTCTTGGAAAAAGAATTGTGAAGCTTCTCAGAGATATTTAGGGCTTAGTAGAATTATTGGGGTTAGGTTTTGGTAAAATTGGTTCCACAGGTTCATTTAAAGTCATTTTTATGTCGTGATTATAGGGTTTTTGAGCTAAGGTAGGATAAATGCATATATATGCTTAGAACAATGGTAGAATCCATCCACTTAACTTGCATATAGACCCTCACTAGTCATATGCCCAAATTGGGTCATTAAAGGTATGAAGATCAAATATCATAAGATTGAGGTTGTGGTGCTGGGTTGTAATAGAGAAAAACATCAGAGGATTGCTAATATGCTCAATTGTAAATTGGGGAGTCTACCAATCACATAATTAGGCATGCCTATCTTTGACCATTGACTAACTAATGATCAATTAATGGGAGTAGTCCAAAATATCACAAAAAGGATGGATCCTTGCCAATGCAAGCACTTGTCTTTAGTGGGGAGGTTTGTTCAATCCAATGCTTGTCTTGCAAATGTGCCAATATACCTGATGGGCTTCTATTTGTTAGGGGAAGGAGTTCATTATCAAATGAACAGGGTGAGGGCCATATTCTTTTGGGAAGGATGCTCATGGTCCTTTAAATATCACATGATGAAATGGGAGAGTGTGTGTAGACCAACAGATTATGGAGGCCTAGGCATTTTAAACTCTAGATTCATGAACATTTCCCTTTTGCTAAAATGGATACGGTAACTCTTCAATGACAATGGGGGTCTTTGGCAACAAATTATTCAGAATAAATATCTTTCATAGGGGATCTATTTTTGATACTAATCCTAAGGGTTATCAGTTCTGGAATAGCCTTTGGAATCTGAAGGAATGGTTTAAATGGGTAGCTGTTCACAAAGTAGGGGATGGGAGAATGACCATATTTTGCCATGATGTATGTACCACACATACTCCCTTGAGAATATAATTTCCCAGCTTTTATGGGCTGCTACTACCCTGATTCTCTAGTGGCTAACAATTATGAGGCAGACTTATGGAATATCCCATTTAAAAGGGTGTTTGGGTTGAAGATATATTGCTAGATTTGCTTCAAGACACCTTTCTGTCTCCTTATCTTGATCAGGAGGCTTGGGCTTTCAAGACTAAAGAAGTTTATACCTCGAAATCCATGCATAGATGGCTTTCTTTTTAAGGAGTTCATGCCCACAATTTAAGAGACATTGGAAACTAAAACTTCCTCTTAAAATTATAATCTTCCTATGGCAAGCTATACATGATAGGGTTTGTTCATATAAGGTTAAAGTAACCAATAATTGATTGTGCTTAAGCGCCGTAGCGATCACGCTTACCACATACCCTGTATGGGCGGGGCTGAGATAAAGTACCTTTGTCCTAAATCATACTCCATTGCGAAGTGGATCTGGAGGATCCAAGTGAGACCGGTACGTCCTAGGTGGGCTACAACGTGGGTTATGACTGAACGGGCTGGAAACGACTCTGTGATCGTGAGAGTGTGAACGAGCCCTACAAACTCAGAAAAATGACCAAAGCTGTTTGTGGGTATAGTTGCGCACCTCTACAGAGTGTAAAAAGTGTTTCTTATTCACTCCATGTTCGTGGTTGGAATTGCAACGCAGCAGGAAAGGGACCCATCAGGGATCCTAGCAACCTGGGAGACATGAAATCATAGTCTCTTAATTAAAAATTGACTCTCTTACCTTACAAAATGCATTGCTTTTGGAGAACACCGTTGTTCTCAGTAGAGATAGGGCATCAAACACCTATTTGCTATCCTAGACTTGTTGAATACCTTTGTATTCATCCTTCTATTCTAATTCCTTTGGCTAGAATGTGAGCTGATGATGGATCAAGACATCGTCTACGTTGAGGCCGATGACGGAACAGCTGAGGAGCAGGCACTGGCGAAGGAAGAAGAAGGCGTCGACTACTACTTTGACTACAGTGATGTGAATGCTGTCAACTAGAAGTATAGGAAGTGAGAGACGAGAGTTGTAGATATATCTTTTGCTATAACATACTGGAATGATTTTATATTCCCCATATTTTGGGAATAAGTCTGTATAATTGTACTTTTTTCTTTGAGTTTTCACATTAAGTTTGTAATAAGTGGACCGCTACAATGCTTCTGTTGTGCTACTCTCTGTGATATGTTGTGGATAAGAAGGCACTTTGTCTGCAATATGTCAAAGACTGGCATATTATCCGAAAGGGTAATATGTGGGTCGCCGCAGTTGGTCTAGGGTTGGACGCCCAATGGTGAATGCATACGACAATTGTGGTGGGCGTATGGCACGTTGGGTGGTTTCTCGGTCTTTGGTGATATATCATTCCTGTAGGTCAAGCGTGATTTCAGGCCCCGACAACTTTAATCGTTGTAATTTATTAAGCAATTTTGTTGATAATAAGGAGGAAAAAAATGAGGATGCATAGCATCTTTCAATATAGCCCAAGTGGTAGGTATATTAGCAGCATACAACCTACAATGTTCACTCCACCAAATAGAAGCTAACTAGTGAATTCACAAACAACAACCCTAACTCGACAATCCTCAAGATAATAATGTCATGCAAATTTGTGTTCTACCTCTAACTCCCAAGTAATATAAGCATCAGGATTGTAACAATCCTAAAATGTGGAATTTTCAATTTCAATTTAGGAATATCATCATGAGCACGTACCTCCTGACGTGGAGCCATATCATGTCGGTTGTGTTAGAGCCATTCTCCTCATTCTCGTAACTACCAACATAATCATGGTAGTCGTCCTCCTTGATGTCTCTGGTGGCTGCAATGGCCGAAACCATGTGATTGGTGCGAAGATGGACCGAAGCGCCAGAAGTAGTGGATGTCTTATCGTGTGACACTCGGCGTGCTCACTGTTATGTGGCTAGGAGCAAGGGAGTAGGGACACGAAGGGGTGTCGGCGGTTGTAGCACACCATCTAGGCGAGCGACGAGCGTGTCGAATTTGGTGACTAGCTTGTGGACGCTTTACTCCACGCCGTGGATGCGGTCCATGGTGCCAGCAATCCTAGCATCTATGTAACTTCTAGGAGTGAGGGAGAGATCATTCCCGTAGTTTCCTCAAGACCCTTTCATGGTTAGTAGAAAGCAAGAGACAAAATCACACAAATAATGTTCCTATCAACTACTAGGATGTGGTGACAAGTTGCTCAAGCTCTCAAGCTAAATCACAAGTCTTACAAGTTTTTACCAAGCAACAAGGTGGTGACCAGCAACCTACGGTGGCAACAACCTTCAAAGATTGGATAAAGCGATTGCCAGGAGATCGAATATCTGCACGGTGTAAATAGTGAAGCTTGAAAGGCCTTTGTAAGTAGCAAGAGTAAGAAAAATTCAAAATAGCAATGCAAGTTGAAATGATTCTCAAGAATGCTAGCCCTAAGCTGCTGGACTTTGACCAACACAAGTTAAAATAACCCTAAGCTAAGATACTGAAACAAAGGGGTGAAAAGGTGTGAAAAATCTAGACCCTCTAGGTGAAGGTCCGGGTTGCCGATACAAATCTGGACCTCTATCTGGACTCCGAGTGGGGGTCCATGACTTCTAGTACAGATCCGGAGTGCTATATGGATTATCTGGCCGGCAGTCGATCAGACCGGCTGCTGTGCTGAGAGAGTTTTTGTTGTCCTCCTTTTTCTTTTCTTTTTCTCAGAAACGCAACCGGTGGCTGGGTAGTCTGATCATCGGTTTAGGGCAGTCTAACCAGCTAGTTTGAGACGGACTCGGATCTGATTTTGAGTTGCTTTCTGGCTAGTCCTCTTATTTGTTTGGGACTCTCCCGATCCAAGCTAGTTCGAACATCCTGGTGCTCTTCCCCTTCCCCAAGACTTGATGAAGGTTGATGTCATCTGTGGAACTGTGGCACCGGAGGCGATTGTGGAGCGGACAATGGTGGTGCGGAAGGTCGGTGGGCACGAAGGCAATGAAGAAGTGGACCTGTAGTTGAAATCATGGGGCAACGAACAGACTGACAGAAACACAATATGAAGTTTGATCTAGTAGGTATTTCTAAGAGGAACCAATCTAGGACCAGCAACTCGGCACGATTAATGTAGCAAAAATTCAACAATGCAAAATATTAGATTAAAAATTGCAAGCTCAGATTGGTTTGGACAACGGTAATTTTTTGATTTTCCTGGCTGTATGTGGACGATCAGAAGAAAATGTAAACTAAACTATGATAAAGGTAAAGTACTCGACGAGCGACCTAATTTGCTCTGATACCACCTGATAAGCCTATGGGTGCCCCGATCTTTTGAAGAGAACACATATTAATTTGTGGAGATGACTTTGACAAGCTGACTACACCGTGCGATGACGACGTGCCTTGGCAATCGCTAAACCAACTCCTATAGGTTATTGACGATCCGAGAAGCATGACCAACCTAAACACGAGGTTCTATTCCCTATGAGGAATCTGAGAATAAGCAAGAAATATGATGAAGCAATCTGAAATTGAGTATATGAATGAAGCATATTGATAAGTGGGGTTCTGATAAGTGGTCAAGACATCTGGTTGTTGAACACAATTGACAGACGTGAAGTTGCAAGTAGCAAAGTTTTAAATAGACAAAAATCCGACAAAAACAGAGGCATCCAGGGGCTATTTATAGATGGAACAGCTTGGCCTGAGACAAATTCGATTGACCTAAGGCAGTGCCGTCAGCTTAAAACCGGCCCTACGGGCAATTTAAACCGACCGACATCGGACTGTATCTTGGACTCTCCGGGATAGGGTCTGGCAAGTCCAATAGGTATCCAGACTGTCATCTGGACAGTCCGGGTTTAAACTTGACCAAAGCTTTGTTTAATTCTTTAATTAGGCATCTTTGGTCTACATCTTCATATATTCATGGGGGCTTCAATGTCCGGGGGTCATCACTTGTCTCCGCACTTATGTGTTTGCTGCCATTACCTTCCTCCTAAGTCTCCATACTCGATCCTCAGTTCCTTAGTAGGAAAAAAACATTTGACTTAGGCAGCATCATATTCATGAGCAAATCATGTGAGGTACCAAGAAACGAAAGTACCTGATAATTAATATGATGTGCACGAGCTCTAGTCATTAGTCCTTATAACTCAAGAACTTTGAGGAGTATCATCTTGTGGAGGAAGAGGGCTGTGGGTGTATCTGTAGGAGGGATGTTCTCATCAGTGAGCCACCATTTTTCAAGCTCTCACTCACAAATGGGACAAAGCCCGCAGTTAGGCCATCCACTGCATTCTAGGTGGTTTGCTGTCCATAGCCTATTTTGAATGGCGAGAGAAGAAAAATTTACATTTCAGAGGTGCCAACCATGGGGTGCATTCTGGTGCTCGTGGCATTATTGAATTGGGTTTTATATGCCAAGGCTACCGAGTACTAGCCACTTGCAGTGAATTTCCATGTAATATCGTTGAATTTGCTGTTAGGCCTATGACCTCACAAAAACCCCTGAGAATCTAAGTTAGGTTCTCAATGTCCTCATTAATTGGCGCAACGTAAATCGCATGTCGTCTGCGTACATGGTAGTTCTGATATTTTTTCATGCCCTCACAACCGACGTAGGGAGCCTCACTCGGTTCCCATGTCAAAAAGCTATTGTACGGGGTCGATGGCTAAAATAAATAGTAAGGGGGACAAGGGCTCACCCTGTCGCAGCCCACGGCCATGCCTGATTGGATCCCCAGGAACCCCATTGAGTAGGACCTAGAAGAGGCAGTGGAGAGAAGGCTAGCTACCCAGTTTCACAACCAACTTGGAAAATCGCTCTTCTAAAGGAGATCTAACATGTAATCCCATTTGACCGACTCGAATGCCCTTTTGATGTCCAATTTGAAAACGAAGGTTGGCGTCTTAATCCAGTGCAACTTCCTAGGAAGTTGTGAACATACATGACGTTGTCATGAATACTTATATTTTTGATGAAGGTGCTCTATGCTTGGGAAACCAGTTCATTCATGCGCGGAGCTAGGTGGTTTGACATCACCTTGGCGATGATCTTAGAGATTGCATGTATTAGACTTATTGGGCGGTAATCAGAGATGTTGTTGGTGTTTTTGATCTGGCAATAATGAATATGGGGCAGCGTACGTGTAGCAGATCTAGATGGGTGCACACGGGACACAGAGTTTAGACAGGTTCAAGCCCTCAAGAAGAGGTAATACCCTATGTCCTGTGTTTGGTAGATGATATTGCTTGTGTTCCGAGTGCCCCAAGACCTTGAGAGTAGATCTCTAGGCTGCTAGGGTTATGTGTGTCTAAGTCTCTATGAAAAGCTTCTAGTCTTCTTCTCTTACCGATATGGGGATCCCTACCTTGCCTTATGTAGCCGGTGAGGGCAGGGTTACAAGAGTCTGGATCGGTTTACAAATTGATTTCCTAATTGGTTACAACTAGCATCCGGGATTACCGGGTAGGTACAGATATATGTCTTGTACTCCAAGTCGATGAAGCGTCCCCGTGTAGAAGTCGGACTCCGAGTAGTCGGTCCGGCCTACCCTATGGCTAGAAGGCTTACTTTGTCCTCCTTGACGATACCCGGGTGCTATGCCATCGTCAGTAGCCCCCAAGTCCTTCACGATCTGGCTGCCGATTGTCTTGGTAACATCGCTGCTCCAAAACCAAGTGCTTGTTGCCTCCTCCCTTGGGCAAGTTTCCCAAGTGGTATCCGCCTAAGCGCACCCCCTTGTTGCTTGCAGAGAGATTGCGAGGGACTCTTGGAACTCCTGTGAAATAAAAATAATAAGCCGAGTAATATTCACCCGTAGGGCAGGAATATCATGGTAGGTGAGCTAATAACGGGTTAGTCCTGGTGGTATCCGGTCATTTCCAGTGGATGGAGACCGGCTATCGACCCAGCAGGGGCATACCATGAATCCTGACTGAATTCTCGAGTGGCACCTGGTTACTCGAGTGGCTCAGGATCAGCTCGTGTCCCTCTGGGGCAAATGCCCTCGGAATTCGTGTTAGAACCAGAAAACAGGCCGTAGCGCTTTGGTCCGAGTCGTTCGGAGTCTGACTAGTGGCCCGCTGGAGGCGCACTACTGCCGTCCTTCACTCGGGTGTATTCAAGTGATTGTGGACCCCTGGAGGTCAATCACTGAAACCCTGCAAACCGTAACGTTTCGGTTCCCGAATTGTTCGGTATCCGACTAGCGGCCTGTTGAAGGCACGTTACCGTTGCTCTTTATTTGGGATGTATTCAAACGGCCGTTAAGCCCGGAAGGCTAACTGTTGAAACCCTGGTCAAGCGGATGCTGGAAATAGAAACTTCACGTCGTGGAAGTGGAAGAGTTGCACCATGAAAGCGAAAGAGTTGCGCCGCCCAAATTGTCTTGCTTTATAAGGCAGGGGAACAGTGCGGACCGCTCATCTCCCATTCAATTCACACTTTGTCGCCTCAGCGCCCAATAGCCTCCTCGTCTTCCCCGCGCCTCGCCATTTCGAAACTGCCGCCTCGCCCCCAAATTCAAGCCGCCGCCTTCTCGATAGCCCTCTCGCCGCCGATAGGACCCGCCGCATAGTGCCCCGAGCGCCCGCTCCTCATCTCAACCGGCCAAATCCTGATTGGGGCTCCGAAAAAAACCCTAGATCTGATCCGCCGCCACTGGATGCCTACCATCATCAAGGTGGATTATTTCAGAGAGGAGGAGAACTCGGTGCCGCGGGCTACATTCGATGAAGAAAGCTATCTGGTCGATCCAATGGCACCTTGGGCAAAGTTCACTGCAACGGAGGCCAAGCTGCAAGCCCTGGTGGCGTCGGGGGTGTTGCCGCCAAAAGAGTTGATCGAGTGGCGCGCCGCCGACGGGGAGGATTTCCCCACTCCCAACACGGGTGAGGTCATCGTCTTCGCCTCCTTCTTCTCCCGGGGGTTCTTTGTCCCGGTTCATCCCTTCCTACGCGGACTGTTGTACTTCTACGGGCTGGAGCTGCAGAACCTCAACCCGAACGGGATGCTGCACGTGGCTTGCTTCATCACGCTGCGCGAGTGCTTTCTCAGAATAGAGCCGCACTTCGCCCTATGGAAGTAGCTCTTTGTCGTCAAGCCGCAGCCGAGTCGGAACAACCCGGCCGTGGTGGAGGGTGCCGAGTTCCAACTGAGGACCGGCACCATTAAGAACTACCTGGAGCTCCCCTTCCAGTCATCCAATAAGGGATGGCACTCGGAATGGTTCTACTGCTCCAACCTCGAGCCTTCGCTTCCGAGGTTTGAGGGCCAGCCTCCCGAGGTCAAGCCGAGCTGGACCGAACTTCCACAACATTGGGAGCAGCCCGGGGTCAAATTCCTCATGGGGCACCTCATGCAAGTACTCCAGTTTGGAGTCGCTGGAGTTGGGGTCATCTCGACCTTCATCAGCCGGCGGATCCAGCCCGCGAAGTTAAGGGTCCATCCGATGTACGAGTACATCAATCAACAGGATGTGACCCAGGAGTCGGCCGACGCGCTCTCCAAAGAAGAAGTGCGTCGTCAGGTTGGGAGGCTGATGGCCCAAGTGACAAACCTGGATACCTCCGGGCACTCGACGCCCTTCAGTCTGGGCCACCCCCCAAGCCAGGTGAGCGACCAATCTTCCGATGTTGTCATTTGCAGTTTATGTTTTAGTCGAGTCATACTCGGACTGCGCTTGTGCACCCCGACTTCGCAGGATCTTTTCGGGTTTGGCTCCAAGGCCCCTCTGCCGGAGAATGAGATCTGGAACCAACTGCAGTACGCTGACATCCCCAGCGGCGGGCCACCACTGCAGGAGGGCCGGAACCTCCGCCGCCGGTGCTGGATCATCTAGGGGAGGAACACCTGCCGCGGAGGAGCCCAACGTCCCTCCGCCGACTACGGCGGCACCGGAAGAGGACCCTCAGGAAGAGGAAGATGGCGTCCCACTCATTCGAAGGAGGAAACGCACAGCAGATGCCGCCTTCGGTGGGCCGAGCGGCTCTTCGGTGCCGCTGGCTTCAGCGACCACCGCACCGGAGTGGCAAGTCCCGAGGCCTAGGAGGCGCGTGCCCTTTCCCCGGTCCCCCAGGTATGTCGCCGAGTGAGCATCCCCTGCTTTTTTATTGCGGAAAGTAGTAATAACCAGTCCTCCCAAGGAGGCCATGAAGTTACGTGGGAGATTGACGATGTTCGGGAGTCGGAGGAGTGGGACGAGGCCATGAACGCTGCCGCCCAACTCGAAGAGACGCTCCCGGCGTTGTTGAAGACGGTGAAGGAGAGCGCCAACTTGGTGAATGGCAAGATACGACTGTTAATGCAGGTATGATTTTCGCCCTTGCGTTTCATTTCTGTTTTTCACCGTGAGTGCGCAGACGGTGCACCCACTGGGGAGTAGCCCCCGAGCCTCTGCTCGATTGTCTCAGTCGGGCGGAGGCTCTTTTTTAGCCTGTAGATTTTGCACTGGGGGCACGATCAGTGCACCCAGTGAGTGTAGCCCTCGAGCCTCCGGCCGACTGGAACAATTGGGCGGAGGTTCATTTTGGCTTGTAGGTTTCACATTGGGGGCACGATCAGTGCACCCAATGGGTGTAGCCCCTGAGCCTCCACTCGGTTCATGGAACCGAGCGGAGGATCTTGACGCTTTTCTCGAGTAGCTGACTTTTTGTATCGTCTATGCAGAACTTAACCAGGAGGTCCAGGGACAAAACCGGGTTCCTCCAGGACAAGGTCCCGGCCTTTGAATGACTCGGCCAGCGCCAGGCCGAGTGGGATAACTTGAAAGGCACCCTCCGCACAGTGCCCGTGCCCGTGAAGGAGGCGCAGATCGAGTCCTTGAAAAAGGACTTTCAAGGTAATGAGTATGACCTTCTTCAGTTGCTTCCGCTTGTGTTATGCTGCCTCCTCGCAACATCCTCTGCAGCTGCTGAGGGCGAGGCCTCCAGGCTCTGAAGGGAGCTTGAAGGTACCGCCAAGCTCAGGGAGGAGGCCTCCAAGCTCAGGGAGGAGCTTAAAGGTGCCACCAAACTCAGGGAAGAGCTTGAAGCTATGAGGGCTCGCGTTGGGCAGCTTGAAAAGGAGGTGGCTACCACCAATGGTCACCAGAGGAGGGCCCTGGACGCCGCCGAGTCTGCAAACAAGAGAGCCTCGGACTCCGCCGCTGGTAGGTATTGGACTCTCTGCTCAATCGGAGCCTGCCAAGTATCTTGTTAATGTATCTATAGTGTCTCCACAGTGTTCCAAATACACATTGGGAAGATCAACGAGATAGCGGAGTCCTTGAAGGCGGCCGGTCGGATAGCCTGCGATGCTTTGTGGGAGGACGACCCGACTTCAGACAACGCGGAGGTGGTCGTGGAGCGCCTACGGCGAGCGCCTGATCAGGCGAAGGCTTTGCTTAAGGAGTCCACCCGGTTCGGAGTCAAGTTTGCGCTCGTGGTGGCTAAGTCGCACTATCCCTTGATCGACATGAAAGAAATCGAGGAGGGACTTGCCACCGATTTCCCCGAAGAAGAGGTCCCAGCGTTGATGGAGGAAGTCCATGCTGCCGCGAATTCCCTAGCCGCCCGTGCTAACCTGTAGAAGTAGGGATAAAATATTTGAACTGTTCAATATGCATGTAAAGTACTCGGGAAACCCGAGTGTTATTATTTTGTGCATGTCTTTGGCGAACATGATCTATGCTTGTTAATCTCTTTCGAAAAGATTTGTTTGTGTGTAAGTTAGCTTTTTGTGTGTGCCCTTGTCGATCCGTCGTAGCCCCCGTTGCGTAGAGATTAGCCGTGGGCTATTTCCTGTGTAGCGCAGGGTTGTGGCGTAGACCGGTGATCGAAGACAAAGAGTTAATGCCGAGCCTTGTACACAGTACTAAAATAATTGTTTGAAGGAGAAGAGCCCGAGTGCGGTTTGGGCGCATCCGGTGTGGTGTAGCCCCCGAGTGTCCACTATGTGTAACCGTGAGTGTGCATAGCGGGCCAGTCGGGAACCCCAAGAATTACTCCGATGGAGCAAAGAAATATCTATTCATTTGTCCGTCCTTAAAATATAGAAGTACAAAATTTAAGCATAGAAGCGACGTATATGTTCAATGTTCCATGCGTTGGTGATGATGTTGCCGTCATTATCCTTCAGTCGGTAAGCCCCCGGGCGTAGTACTTCAGCGACCACGTACGGACCCTCCCATGGTGGCGAGAGCTTGTGCTTGTCTTTGCTGGACTGGACTCGGCGTAGGACCAAGTCGCCCACGTTAAACGAGCGGCCGCGTACGTGCCGGCTGTGATAGCGTCGTAAGCCCTGCCGGTACTTTTGCCGACTGACGGAAAGCGACTTCACGTGCTTCTTCAAGCTGGTCAATAGCATCTTGTCTTGCTTCCTTCGACTGGTCCTCAGCGTAAGCATGGATGCGTGGGGAGCGTGGTCCAGATTAGTTGGCAGCATGGCCTCGGCTCCATATACCATGAAAAAAGGTGTGTAACCAGTCGAGATGGTACACTTCTTTGATAAAGCCAGCTGACAGAAGCTTGGCTATCACTTCTCCTATTGCTCTGTGCCTGTCCTCAGCAAAACGGTGCAGGCATTGCTTGACCGGTTTGGTGTCCGGCCGAACATTAAGAGAGTGCTCGGTAGCTTCCCTCGGAACACTAGGTATGTCAGAAGATGTCCATGCGAAGATGTCCCGGTTGTCGCGGAGGAAGCTGACGAGGATGCTTTCCTATTTGTTGTTGAGTGAAGTCCCGATCTGCGTCGTTTTGGAGGAGTCTTTCGGATCGAGCTGGATCGCCTTGGTGTCCCGTGCTGACTGGAAAGATGTCGATGCTGAAGTCTTCTTGGCCGGAGGTGCTTCCTCAACCACAACCGACTTGAGGTTGTCAAGTTCAGTTGCAGTGATTTGGGCTGCAGCGAGGTTGCAGCTTCTAGATCACACGCGTAGGCGTGCTGGAAATTGCTTTGCACCGTTATTATCCCGTGGGGACCTGGCATCTTGAGCTTCAGGTAGACATAGCTGGGGACAGCCATGAATTTGGCGTAGCAGGGACGCCCCAGAATAGCGTGATACGAGACTAGGAAGTCGACGACCTCAAAAGTGAGGGTCTCGGTCCGGAAGTTGTCAGGTGTTCCGAAGGTGACCGCCAAAATGATCTACCCGAGTGGTCTTGCCAGCTTGCCGGGCACAGCCCCGTGGAATGGTACGTCGGTGGGCTTGACTTCTGAGTGGGAGATCTTCATATCGTGTAGGGTCTTGATGTAGAGGATGTTCAAACCACTCCCTCTATCCATAAGGACCTTGGTGAGGCGGACGCCACGGATGATTGGATCCACCACCAAAGAAAACCTTCCGGGGTGAGGAATGTAGTCGGAATGATCCGAGCGGTTGAAAGAAATGACGAACTTGGACCATTGTAGGTACTGAGGCACAGCAGGCTCGATCACGTTGACTTCGCGGTCAGTGAGCTTCTGGCGACGCTTAGACTCGTAACCATTCGGACCGCTGAAGATCATAAGGCATGCAGTCTCCTTTGGGAATTCGTCGCCCTCATCCGGAGGAGGCTCCTTTTTGTTCTGGCTGGGGGCGAAAGGCTTGTTCAAATTCGTTAAGAGATTGTAGTCACGTGTGAGATGATTTGACTTTGGCCTGTGGAAGCAACACGGCTAGCCCATCATCTCCTCAAAAGTGGCATTACCGCGCTGAGGACGACGCTGTGAAGCGCGCTCAGCAGCAGCAACGAGGTCTCCACTCTTGTGCTTCTGGTGCTTCTTCCTAGGTGACTCGCGACGGTCCTTTGTTTTGGGAGACTCGGGAGCCTTGCCCTTCCCCTTGTCATCCTTGGTCGCACTGCGAAGTTGTTGGTAATATCAAAGAGTTTGCATGTAGTCTGGGGATTCTTATGTGCGATCTTGTGGATGAGGTCCATGCTGCGAATGCCCTTGGAGAAAGCGGTGATAACATCACCCTCCTGGACTTCCGGCAGAGAGTTTTTCTTTTTGGAGAAGCGTTGGATGTACTCTCTGAGGGTCTCTCCTGCCTCCTGGGTACAACTGTGGAGATCCCACGTGTTCCCGGGCCTGTTGTAGGTACCCTGGAAATTATTCACGAAGAGGGTCTCTAAGTCAGTCCAGGACTGGATGCTACCCGGAGGTAGGCTGGTGAGCTAAGCTCGGGCTGAGTCAGCTAAGAACAGGGGCAAGTAGTGAATCGCGACATAATCGTTGCCTCCATTAGTTCTGCACGCTGTGTGGTAATCGGCTAACCAGATGTCTAGCCGAGTCTCGCCTGTGTATTTGTCGATGCCGGTGACTCGGAATCGTGGCGGGAAGATGACGTTGTGGATGCGAGGGCCGAATGCCTTCGGACCTGCATAGGCCATGCTGGAAGGAGTCAGAGAGTGGCGCTGGCTTGTAGCGCGGCTGTCACCATGGTGGCCGCCGTGGTTGTCTCTCCTGGTGTCCCGTCGAGTGTAGCGCCCGGCCTCGGGGGCATTCCGTCCGTCATGGTTGGGTCCGAGTCGGCTGTGGACCGACCCGGCGGGGTGATTATTTTTCCTCGTGCCGCGATAAGCACGGTGTCATGCATCAAGAGTGTCCCGTATATCGCGATCCGGTCCGAGTCGGCTATGAACCGACCCAGCGGGGCGATGAGGCTCTGGATTAGCGCGGTGACCTTCAGTGGTGTGTGAATTCCCTGGCGGGGAAGAACGCCGGCTCCGGGTGTTCGCAAGTGAAACCGCACGGACCTTGGAGATCTCGGCCTGCTAAAGAGCAGGCCGGGTCCGAGTCGGCTGTGGACCGACCCGGCGGGGTGATTATTTTTCCTCGTGCCGCGATAAGCACGGTGTCATGCATCAAGAGTGTCCCGTATATCGCGATCCGGTCCGAGTCGGCTATGAACCGACCCAGCGGGGCGATGAGGCTCTGGATTAGCGCGGTGACCTTCAGTGGTGTGTGAATTCCCTGGCGGGGAAGAACGCCGGCTCCGGGTGTTCGCAAGTGAAACCGCACGGACCTCGGAGATCTCGGCCTGCTAGAGAGCTGCCTCTTCCATCAGAATTCGGAGCCGTCGGAGATCGTCGTGCCCCGAGGTGCCCTCGAGGATATTGATGGCACGTGCTGCCACCGTGGTGGCAACAAGGTTGTGACTGGGAAGCGGAAACATCGGGACACCGTCCCTTTCGCGCATGCAGAGTACGTTGTTGACTTGGCGTCCTCGATTCCGCATGTCCTCGTTGCGTTGTCGCTCGTCATGCTGGCGAGCGAGCACGGTCTACTATTCGGCCAGCATCTCCTCCTTGGCGAGAAGACGGAGCTGGGTGGCTTCAAGCTATCCGCGATGGGAATTGTCTGGTCCCCGTTGTCTGCCAACGCATCCAGATCAGCCATGAAGACCTCCCGAGAAGGATGATGACTTCCCGAACTCTCGAAGTCGTCCGAGTCGTAATCGAGGATGGGCAAGAGGGACTCGATTGTACCGACCAGTCGAGACCCCTGCTCGACGGGTGCAAACCCGTGTTCAAGCGGTAGATCTAACTTGGGCACAACCTCGTCCTTGGAGATGACTGCCAAATTTGTCGACTCGGAGGAGAGTCCCAGTAGGAAAGGCGATGAAGCCTCCGCCGACTGGATGGAAGCCGAGTCGCAGAGGTGAAGTTTGCCGAGTTTGTCGGCGATGAAGTCTAGTTTTCCGAATCAAAAAACTGTCCTGGGTCAGGGACAGCATCCCGGGAGCCAAATCTCATGATTCGGCTCGGGACGAAGTCGCCGTTGTTGCTGAAGAAACACATTTGGATCTGTTCAGATGGATTTGTGCGCAGCTCCCCCTACCTGGCGCGCCAACTGTTGGTGTTTTGATCCGGCAATAATGGATATGGGGCAGCGTACGCATAGCAGATCTAGATGGGTGCACATGGGACACAGAGTTTAGACAGGTTCAGACCCTCGAGAAGAGGTAATACCCTACGTCCTGTGTTTGGTAGATGATATTGCTTGTGTTCTGAGTGCCGCAAGACCTTGAGAGTAGATCTCTAGGTTGCTAGGGTTATGTGTGTCTAAGTCTCTATGAAAAGCTTTCAGTCTTCTTCTCTTACCGATCTGAGGATCCCTACCCTGCCTTATGTAGCCGGGGTTACAAGAGTCCAGATCGGATTACAGATTGATTTCCTAATTAGTTACAACTAGCATTCGGGATTACCGGGTAGGTACAGATACATATCTTGTACTCCAAGTCGATGAAGCGTCCTCGTGTAGAAGTCGGACTCCGAGTAGTCGGTCCGGCTTACCTATGTCTAGAAGGCCAGCTTTGTCCTCCTTGACGATACCCGGGTGCTATGCCATCATCAGATGTCCTCCACCTTGTTCTTCTTAGGGAGCTGATGACCTGCAAGTGTACACGATTCATGTAGCTCTTTCCCTCATGGTATCCAATGTTCTCGAACCCGTAGGAGCTAGAGGTGGTGCTTGTGCTTTAGGTGTGTAAACATAGCTAGTGAGGGAAAAGGACTAGATGAAATATGATAAACTAGAGCGAAAGGCAGTTCCAAGGCTTTTGGTTTCACTAGTACTTAGACATATATGTGGCGTTACTCTATTAATTCTATAGGTGGTTTCCCAAATGGCATCACTTCTCACAGTGCCATGGAGCCATGACTCACTTCTCGACACTCACAATCTACATGGGTGTGGAAGGTATTATGGCCTTAAAGACGAAATCGATGCATTAAGTTTTAAGGATAACTGTTACTCCTTAGATGAAATGCACTCCTCTCAAGATACCAAGGTGTATCACTACCAAGGTCTATTGATTCACACACACCTATCTACTCCGTGTGCAGTTTCAAGGGCTAGACATCTCTAACCAAACCAATGGATTGAACATCTTCAATCACTAAATTTAATAACATGGAGAGTCACAAACAATAGATAATTATTACCACAAAACCTATTCATACTATATCATCCATCGGCCTAAGACTAGACCAAACATCATATATATAAACATGACACAAGTATTGAAAGAAAAATGATTGATTTAATAAATATGATGTTCATGACACAAACAAGGAGAATGGAAAAATGATTGATTTAAATAAACATGACGTTCATGACACAAACAAGGAGAAAATGGAAACTGATCGAGTTGTGTCCGTCGCCATCAGAGATGGAGAGGATGAGGCGATGGCTCAGCCTAGGGCCGGTGTCGATGGTGGTGCGGCTGCCCTTCCTCCTTCCTCTTGCTTGGACCACATGGTGGAGGTGTTGGAGATGAGTTCTTGGCTGTGTGGCTGTTGTAGATGAGTTTTGAGTCAACCTTCCCCTTGATTGGCATGACAGCTAGGGTTTGGAGGTGATTAAATACCCATGCCCGTGTGTTCGCCTCTCTTCATCTTGATCTCCAATTTAATCCAAGGGCTCCCAGGTGGTCTAGATATGTTCATGATGATCCTTATCTCCTCACAAATCCAAGTCAATAAACAAGCCCAATTCAGAGTTGAAACGGGAAAGTTATGGCCATTTTTGTGTCTTCCATCATGCGCGGTACAGGCGGGGGGCACGGCTGGCTGGCCTATACCATATCCCGTCTTGTATATTATTTCATCCTCTGATGCAGGGTTTCGTACCGCTAAATATGCATTCGAACTCCAACTAAGGTGATTTTTGAATTGTTGAACTCGTATCAACGAGCTCTATGATCACCAATCATTGGATCCTCAATTGGAGTTAATATTTATATCATAAAATACTGAAAACTATGATTCAACCATCGTATCTTCTCTGGTTCAACAGGAAATTGGTGCCAATCATCGTGTATCATCCATGGTAGATCCATCCCACCTAATTGGATGTGCAAAATTAAACAAAAATGAAAAGGAAAAGAAAACTAAAAGGACAAAAGTATTAGTTAATAATTATAGCCAATAATAGCATAAATTGGTAAGATAATGTGAGAATTGATAAAAAGGTATGAATGAAGTGGATGAAAAACATGAGGTGTTTGGGACGCATCAGGAGCAAGACGATGTTGGTTGAATTGAGCCAATGAAAATTGGCTACATGCAAATTGGAGAAGAGATGAATGACATTCATGACATCAAGCTTAATAGTCTCCCAACGAGATTTAAATAAAGCATCGGTGAACTCATCATTGCCCGGCACCCTATCCTCTAGCATCTACTAAATAGCTCTAGCCACCTCACACTTTTGGAAGGACTCATCGATGCCCTGTAGGTCACATTGTTGAAGTTGCTATAACATCTTGGTTTTGCTAATTAGGATTAATGCTAACTAAATTGTGCAAGAATTTAAATTTTTTGCTCTTGATTGCATCATCTCATTCATGCATATAAAGTTGCAACAAAATAAAAGCCTTAAGGGCTAAGTCAAAAAAATAATTAAATAATGCAACTTAAAGTTTTGAATCATGAGCACTAATAATTTTTGTTAAGCAATAAACAATCCAAAGATCACCTATGAATATTTCGAGAATTCTTGAACTAAGTTCTATACTAAATTAACCCAAGTGGAATTCTAGAAATATACGCATATGGTAACTAATAACTCACTAAGCATATTAATTAATTAAGTGTTTAGCAAAATGATTAAGAAATGTAATTAGTAGGCAACAAAAACCCTCTCTTAATCCTATGTTGCAATCACTGGTTGCCACCTCAACCTATTTAATCTCTCTCACCTTTACGACCATCGACATAGCTATAACACCAAAATTTGGAGCATGCACCATTTCTTCTTACACTGCACCTAGGCACTTTGGACGGATATACATGAATTGAGGCTGGAAATTTAATTGAGCAAGTCACCTAGGCATGAGGAGAGAGAACTTCATCATGGGTTCCAACCCCATTGTTGTCGAGTTGGCTCGCATGGTGTAGTTCTAGACAAGGCATACCACATGGCCATGTTCGATTGCAATCGTCTTCACCACCGACTCCCCTAGACCTTCCTTACCGTTAATGAGATCGTGGGTCCTAGTGTTGTGCCCACTGCTGTCATGGAGGGGTATGGAGATTACGCCCATGATACTGGTCTTCCCACTAAGCTTGTTTTCCCACTTTTTGGTGGCGATTAGTATACCTGCCGCTTTAGTGCTTCCGCTCTGTTCTGGGGACAGTGCGTGGACCTTTCATTACACTCCCGGGTGAGGGGACTGACGCTCTTCTACACCTCACTGCTCATACCCCCTGAGTTGGGTATGCCTTTGTAGTTCATCATCCCGACAAACCTCCGTGCACGTAAACGGGTGTGCTGTCCAAAATGTTTGATGGAGCTCGCGGTTATATTTTGTTTCATGAGTTGAACCAAGCCTTGGGTAATAGGCTAGTAATCTAAGAACTTATGTATGAAATTATAACAACCCAAACATGTAATCATATGCTGTAAACATCTGAGGGAAATAAAACCCTAGCTTTCTATCATCCCATGCGTGCATATAAGTTATCTAAAAATGGTTTAGTTCAAAAACCCTAAAATTTGACATGAAATCAACTTAGATATCCATTCCAAGATCAATCTCATAAAAAATTTAACTTAATAATTTTTAGACGTTTCAAATGTAAAATAATTCAAATCAAATGGATTTAAATTTCTCATTTGGATAAATGCTTTCCTAATTTGAGGCTATTTTGCATTTATATTAAAATACTAGATTAAAAGAAATTATTTTAATCTACAAAAGTTCACAAAGGATGTATATGCCTAAATGACACTTCGAAAACTTCTATAAATTTCAAAACCCTTATTTGAATTACTTTTATTCAAATCATAAAACTAAAAAGGAAATGAAAAGGAAAATAAAAAGAAAAGCCTCACCTGCCGAACTGGGCCGCTCGGTCCAATTCTCCTCCCTTACTCCACTAGGCCGAAGCCCAGTTTCCTTCCAATGCTCCCATCGCCCGCGCCTTGCCCTCCTACGCGCCTTCACCTCTACGAAAACACTCTCTGGTGTTGCGCCTTCTCTTCCGCCACCAAACTGCGGGACCAGCCCCACGCGTCCCCTAGTCTGGATGCGCGTCGCACGCCACCGGCGCCACCGCAGTCTCCCTTATCTCCCCGCAGGCTATTAAGCCATTACACTGGTCTCCCTTCTCCCCTTTTTCTTTCCTCCTCTCTAGCTCCACCGGAATCTTCCTCCACATCTCCACCGAAGTTAGAGCCACCGCCTTCATTTCTTCTGCCAAGACCTACGGCGAGCTTCCCCTGCCCTAATCTCCTCTCCGGGCTTGCTCCCATGCTCCCTAACCTCGCCTTCTCCCTTTGCTGGCCCTAGGTACCCGAGGAAGAGCTCATGCATGGCGGTTATTCCCTACCGCCAGTAGACCCACTATCATCTACCTTGCAAACGATGACCCCGGGATCTCGCCTCCAACCTACCGGACTACACCGTCTCCTCCCAACCCTATCCAGCGCAATCACCAGGGTAAGCTAACCCCATCTCGGCTTCCTCTCGCCCTCCCTCTATGCCGTCTCGCCAAAACACTGTTGCCGCCAGTCTAACCGGCTTGACCAGCCGAAACAGGCGGTCAGACCATTAACCATGATGGCCAAAATGGTCTAACCGTTATCCGTATGGTTGGCTCATATTTAATACATAAGCATTCAATGACAATGGGCTAGCACAGTTAATAAGTAAATAAAATGAACTCTAATCTTATGTCTCGTGACACTTCGGACCCACATGGAAGAGGCTTAGAAATAAACGAAAACAAAAATGAGATAAACAGCAGAGTATGACAAGTTGGCCCAACTGATCATATTGACCAGTCAACATTGACCAAGGACCCACATGTCAGGCCTATTGAGTAACAAAACTCTGGAGCTAAAGCCTATTGAGTAACAAAAATCTTTTTATGATTTCTTTACTAGGAAAAAGACTTAAAAGGATGACAAGAGTTTAAATTTTAAAAATTCATATTAATTCCAAATGACCCGTTTCTGTTCTAAAATTCATATTTCTAAAGGTAGAATTTAATTGTGTGATGTTCATTCCGGCTACTGTAGTCAAATTTTTTGAAATTTACAAATTCATCTCAAAACCTAACTTTCAAATTCCCATCTTGTAAAAATCATAAAAAATTCAACTCAAATTTTTTTAATGAAATTTATATAATAATGTTCAATATAAAATACTAAAAATACACTCACATATCCTACTATTAATAAAATCTTGAATTAATATGAATGACCATATAAATACTTAAAAATACGAAATTTACCCCTAAATTCTCAACTTTTATTCTACAAATCAAAATTATATGAAACTAGTGGAAAAATTCTTTAAATTTGATGTATCATCCCCTGATATGCATTTCATGTTCATTCATTTCATTGCATCTTAAAGTTTTATTAATTTTTATCGTTTCTCTCATCATGACATTTATTGGTAGAATACAACAATGAGGGTTGTGGTCCATCTTCCTCTGAGTTCTAGCAGGACTAGGAACCTTGCATCCCAGGCAAGCTGAGCTTGTTGACATTGCCATGCTATATTTATTTTGTTGTCATGCTTGCTATTCCCATTATGAGATGAACTAGTTGATTATCAACATAATTATTTCCATTAGTATGCTTAGGATATTGTAATGTTCCCCCTTGTGATGTGATTTGAAGATGATACCTAATCAAACTTGAACAAGAGAGTAAGAGAGACGAGAGGGTAGTGACGGTGTCAACTGGGGGGCGAAATTGGTCTGTCAACACCATTAACACTCGTCACGGTTACTGGTTGACACTCAATTACCCTCCTTTTAGCCGCATGTCAATTATGACCCCATCAAAAGAAATTCCAGAGTGGATGTCATCTTCTTGGGACCTGCAACCCGCATGTGGAGAACCCCTAGAACACTTGTCGGTGGTGCTAAACGATTGACATTTGTTTGTGATAATGAAATGATCTTGGATATCACCTGTCATGGTGAAAGATTGAGTTGTCTAACTCATTATCAGAAAGTACATTTGGTCTATTGGTATTTGGTTAAGTATGGAGACTTTGATGTATTTTATATCTTCATGTTTGAATTGTTAATGATCTATGTTATTTTATGTCATATGCCATGCTACTTTTCATGTCACGAGCACTAGAATATGTTTGTACCCATTGGTAATTGTCTTGCATGCATCGGAACAGATGATCCATCCCTCAATGAGTATTATCAGAATAAAGTTTGAACTGGTTGCCTTTATTAGTGTTTTGATCTTTTGGACTATGTTTGGGTACTTTTGGTTTGAATGATACTAGCTTGTATCTATGGGTCACTGTATGCTTTTACTTCTCCTGTTTAATTACTTTGATATTTGTGACCTTCGGGTCTTTTGCTTGTAAGATATTTATCTGCCCAAAGGTAAGAGATGTGAATTATTATCCTATTAAATCTTCTTTTAGAGTTTATATAATGATTTTTGAGTTGTTCACCACGTCCCTCCATACACAATGCGTGTATGATATGAAGTGTATGAGGTGATGGTAGAGAATTGGTATCTATATTTTGTGCGACATTGGTAATCCCTTTAGTTGAATGACCCACTAGCCGAGATGCTATTGCCAGCTAGGCAGGGTGTGGATATATGTGTCAGGCTTTTAAGTGACCCACTAGTCTGCTCTTCGGCGAGCTAGGTTAGGGTGTGGGCATAGGTATCGGGTTCCTCTAAGTGCTTACACTGTTCATAGCAAAATACAGGTGCCAAGCCTCTACAAGGGTGTTTGGAATGGTATTTGACTCACTGAATGATGTTTGCTTCAGGCCGATTTGACCAACGGTGATACATACGACTTCGTATGCGTATGCTACATTCGTCTGGTGTCGGACTGCCTAACGGTGATAGATACATATGACGTGAGCGCGTATAGTATGTTAGGAGGTTTCTCAGTCTTTGGTGACCCATCATCCTTTAAGTCAGATACGATTTCGGGCCCCGTTAGAAATTGTGGCCGAAATCAAAAGGTTCATATCATGTTGTTGAATTTCACTCAAAGGTGTTATAATTTGCAGCCATATGTAAAACCTTGTACACTATCAATATGACATGTGCTATGTTCCTATCCTTGCATGGCATCATCTAAAGACTTATTTTACATAAAAATGTGGATGAAATCATGTGAATTTAATCATGTAACTTCGCTGCCCGTACATGTTTAAATCGATCACACAATTTTTCCCACATCTCACCTTGTCGCTTTTCGTTAAGGTCATGCAAGAATTCATCTAACCTCTTTCTTTTTGTCTTCCGCCACCATCCAAATCCAACTTGATGTGTCCCACTCTTTAAAAATATGATAAATCTATCTTTACATACCCGATTAGATGCAAGTACAAGTGCTAACACAACTCCGTGTAACACTCTATCCCTTCTCAACCTCTCAATCCTTGATCGCATCTCACTCATTCATATCAAGTGAATTCTCTAAGCATCATGGAATTCCATCTAAGTCCATGCATATTCCTCTCATAATTCAATCACACGGCTCGGAAAAGAGGACCGAGCTTGAGGGTTTTAAAATAGAGATTGATGGGGTAGAAATTTTGGCAACCCTTGGTATCCTCGGATCAGCGGGAATAGATGTCATTCTCGACATGGTTTGGCTGTCCAAGCATGAGGCAAAAATTGATTGTGCGTGAAGGTCTATTTCCCTCACGAGCTACGATAGCAAACAAGTTGAAATTGCGTCGAAGCTCGTCAAACCTCAACTCTGTGCCCTTCGTGGCACTCAAGCTCCATCTTGAAGAAATTCTAGTAGTTTGAAACTTTTTGGATGTCTTTCCTGATGAGTTTCCGGGCATGCCACCCGACCATGATGTGGAGTTTGTCATCAAACTTCCACTCGGAACCGCTCCTATCTAAAAGCGACCATATCGGATTCCTCCAAACGAATTGGTCAAAATGAACAAGCAACTGAAGGAGTTGGAAGACAAGGGCTACATAAGGCCTAGCTCATCTTGATGGGGTTGTCTGGCAATGTTTGTGAAGAAGGACAATTGTTTGGAAGACAAGGGCTACATAAGGCCTAGCTCATCTTGATGGGGTTGTCCGACAATGTTTGTAGTGGATTATCATACGTCGAGCGAGGTTACGATTAAAAAATAAGTACCCTCTTCCACAGACTAAAGTTTTCTCTAGGATTAATCTCATATTAGGCTACCATCAAAATCAAATTAGATCTGAGGATATTCCAAAGACTGTCCTCACTACTCGATATGGCTCATACGATTACACTGTCATGTCTTTCGGCTTAACCAATTCTCCATCCACCTTCTTGCAACTTATGAATTTCGTCAACATGGAGTATTTGGAAAAGTCTGTGGTTAGTTTCACCGATGACATTCCCATCCGAACAAGAGCACACGAAGAACACTTGCGGGTGGTGCTTGAAAAACTCCACGAGCATCAACTTTACGCAAAATTTTCCAAATGTGAAGTTTGGGAAAAGCAAGTGGAATTCTTGGGTCATGCATTATCAGTGGAGGGTATCTCTATAGACCCAAGTAAAGTTCGTGTCATTCAAGAGTGGAAGCAAACAAAATCCATCATACAAATCCAGAGTTTTCTAGGGCTGGCGGGGGTTATTACCGCCGATTCACTGAGGTATTTTCTTCTCTTGCCAAACTTGCTCCAGAAGGACAAAAAATTTGCATGGTATCCTAAATGTGAAGAGAGTTTCAAAGAACTCAAGAAGTGGTTGACCACAGTGCCCGTTCTAGTCTTTCCGGATATCCACAAAAAATTTGAAATCTACTGTGATGCTTCTTGTCAAGGTCGTGGGTGTGTCTCTCATGTAAGCGGGCAAGGGGATGTATTATGCCTCTCGTCAACTCCACCCTCATGAGCTCAATTATCTCACTCATGATCTGGAACTTGCAGCCGTGGTTCATGCTCTCAAAATTTCGTGACATTACTCATTGCTAATTGTTGCAAATTATTTTCGGACCACAAGAGTTTGAAATATGTATTCACACAACTAGATCTGAACTTAAGACAAAGAAAATGGTTAGAATTAATCAAGGATTATGATATAGGCTTCAATTACGCCCCCTGCAAAGCCAATTTCGTCACTGACACATTAAGGCGGAAAGCTTATTGCAATATTTGATGATTCGGGAGCAAAAACCACTTGTTTGTGAAGAATTTCAGTGCCTAACCTTGAATGTGTCGAACAAGGTTTCCTCACTTCCCTTTAGGTGAAACCCTCCCTTGTGGAACAAATCAAAGCCGCTCAAGTCACAAGTGCCGGTGTCCAGAAAATAAAAGAGAAGATGAAAACCGGTACCATCACTTATTTCACCAAAGATGAGCATGGAGTCCCTTGGTTCGGCAAACAGCTTGTCATTCCCAAGGATGACGAGGTGAAGTCCCTAATCCTCCAAGAAGCTCATGATTCACCTCTTTCCGTTCATCTCGGGAGCACCAAAATGTATTAAGACCTCCGACAAAGGTTTTGGTGCACCCGAAAGAAAAGAGAGATTGCCAAGTTCTTTTGCGAATGCGATGTGTGTTACCGTGCGAAAGCTGAACATCAAATACTATTGGGAATTCTTCAGCTACTTCCTGCACTCCAATGGAAATGGAAAGAAACCGGCATGAAGTTTATCGTTGAATTGCCAAAAACCCAAAAAGGGCATGATGCCATTTAGGTAATCGTGGACCGCCTCTCTAAGGCAGCACACTTCATTCCAGTCAAGACCACCTATAAAGTGAGACAATTGGTGAAATTTTACATCTCAATGATCGTTTGTCTCCACAATCTCTAGAAAATAATAATTTCTAGTCGAGATACTCAATTTTTCAATCGGTTTTGGAAATCTTTGCATGAAGCTATTGGAACTAGTCTTTCCTTTAGCAAGGCATATGACCCTCAAATGGGAGGTCAAACTAAAAGAACAAATCAAATATTGGTGGACATGTTGAGAGCATGCGTTCTTTCATTCAATGCAAATTGGGGAAAATGCCTTCCTTATGACGTCTCCTACAATGGTCCGAGACTGGTGACATCAACTCTTTCGCTCGAACTCGACCAAAGAAGCCGAAGCCCAAGTCCGAATCATTCATGAGCACCTTCGTGCCGCTCAATCCCGCCAAAAGAATTATGCCGACCCCAAGAGTTGAGACATCACCTTTGAGGTTGGTGAGAAGGAATATCTCAGAGTCACTCTATTTCAAAGGCACTAATCATTTCGAAGTCATGCGTAAACTAACCCTCCCCCTATTCATCGGACTATCAAACATTCTTGCCAAACGAGGAACCATGGCTTATGAGTTGGAGATACCTGATAAGTCTAAAACATATCATATTACTATGAGTTTAATGACGTATTTCTTTATGGTTTCATTATATATTTTAATTTTTTGGACTATTTGATAAACTATAAAACTATCTATTTATCCCTTTTTACGCTAAAAAACACTGCAAAAATTAGAAAATCGAGCATATTCCAGAATGTTCAAGTGACTTCGTGCGAAAGGCAGCAGCGGGAGATTAAACCCTATGAGGGGTGGCGTAAGGGGGCGACACCACCTGCCGCCTAGGACCACCAGGGCTCACCTTCGTTGTCCTTTCTCATATAGACCTGTTTTGCCTTCAAACGAGCCCCTATGGAGTTTGGCCTCCATAGACAGAAGTCTTTGCAATGAAACAGAGGGAGAGGCTTTCAACAGAGAGAAGGAGGATGCCACTGGCAACCGGATTTTCCATCTCCACCCATAGATCATCACCCATAGTAAACCTTCATAGATTAGACCCTCCTTGTAGTTCATCGAAATATTTAGGATTGGTTTTTTCATTAGTACTTTCGATAATGGAATCAACATATCCTTTACTTTTGATGAATTGCATGACACGTGAGTAGTTCGTCAAGGCTACATAAGTATTATTTCAGTTCATGCCTTAATGTACGCCTCAAATGGGTGGTTGGACAAGGGGTAGATTATTTCTACTTGGTACTAATAATATTAGCCTATCATTTAATTCTTGCAAATTTATTGTTGGTACTTTTATGTTGCACAATTCATATTACTTACTTGAGAATTGCTACTAGTGAACCTATATAACTCATGCCTCATTTTTAGCTACTATAACACCTTTTATAGCATTTCTAGTATTTTTTTCTTTTTATTATAGTTTTAGTTTCCTAGATCAAGTAATTGTTCTTTTAAATTTTTTATTGCATCCTAGAGATCCAATTTATTTGAGGACAGTAGTTATGTATCTCGACCATTGTTTTTAAATATTTTTAGTGTGATTTCAAATTTGGGTCCAAGTGATATTAGTCACTGCCTCCCAGTGGGTTCGACTATTTCTCATCAAAAATGCCACAATTGATCATGTGCACTTGTAAGACAATAGTCAACGAGCCATAGCTTGGCAGAAGTGAAGCAAGAATCATGTCAGTAGTTAACTCTTGGCTAATAGAAAAACCAAGCTTTTCCAAGCTCTGCGTGTAGCCAACAATTTTGATCACATGTCGACTTACCGGATTGCCTTCTGTTAGCTTATATTCTAAAAAGGCTCTTGAGATATTAGACCTCTCAATCCTTGCTTGTGTTTGAAACATGCCCTTGAGCCCTTCGATCGTATCGAAGGCTTCAATGTTCTAAAATTGCTCTTGAAGCTCTGGATCCATGGTGGCAAACATGAGATAGCTAACATCAAGAGATTCATCACATGCCTTCTTATAGGAATTTTTAATAGCAGCAGTAGCATCCTCAGCAAGCGCATCTAGAATTGGTTCTCTAGAACGTGTTCCCTTTTTTCTTGCCTGAGAACAACTCTCAAGTTGCGGGACCAGTTCGCAAAGTTTGTTCCATTAAATTTTTCCTTTTCAAGAATCAAATGCAAAGCTAAACTGGGTGCAGCGGTGGTGCTAAGTGGTGCCATGATCAATAGCAGAAATATACGCAAAAACGGTAAGACATATAATCATGAAAAAATGACTCGTACTAAATGATTTAATACAAGATACTCCCACTAAGATCAATATCCATCTATTGATACATAGTGATTCAAGACCAACAATTTACTAGTGTACTAGTGAGCTTTAGCATCACTGCTAGGAGACAAGTAAATTCAGTAAGCAACGCTTTGTTAATCATATCACTATATGACTCTTGTTGTTGGGTGGCATCTCTAGGCCCCGGCAAAGGGTATAACTGTCTCGGATGAGCTTTTTCAACCACCTACAATAAGGACTTTTGTAATAGTGAATCTATTAATTTCAACCATGGAATTATCGTTAGATTAATTCAGATTTATCAAATTAACCTGATTTCCAATCTCAATTCCGATTCGACCAATCAAATTGATCTTCGCATGCTACAGCTTGATGGCGGAAACAGACCATTGGGCCTTTGTGCATTAGTGACAACATCACAATCACGAAACAATAAACCATGATCCCATCTATGAACATTGAGCACAATCAATCATATCGACTAGTGCCAAACCAATCAATCTAATAGACTAACCACCAGAATAGCAGTAGATCCAATCTACTACTTCTACATATCACCATACGTAACCAATCCGAATCCAAAACTAAGCAGGATGGCTCTGATACCACTGTTTGGGAAATGGGTAGGCTACACTAGCCCACATTAAAATTTTCTACCATGTTAAACAAGAACAGCTGCAATTTTAGATCAAGTAATTACCACTAGACACGCTGAGTAGAAAAAGCAGAGTTGATTTAGTGCCCCAATGTGGTCTTAGTTGTACTACCTCCTCACGATTCATCCAGGAAGTAGTGGATCTTCCTAGCATCACAGCCTCGCAACAACGCCTCTAAGGTATCCACACGTATAGGGAAGGAATGCTGAGCGCCAGAGTGCTAGCTCCAAGTAGCGCGGCTTGAGCATGGGAAGGGTGGTGACTAGGGTTTCAGAAATTCTGAATTGAGGTTATCGCTAATGTCAACACCCCCTCTTCTTTTATATGCATGCTTATAATGAGTTTCTACATTAGAGGCTCATTCAAACTCGAGGCCCAATATAATTCAGATACTTATCCAACTTGGGCTCAAACCCTTGAGGTGGGCGGCTCTATGGTTCATATGCAATTAGACATGACATGATTACTCCTATTCGATCATTGATTGGTAACGGCCCCTAACAGGACGTGCCAACTCCCAAGTGCACATAAAGATCAAATGGGGAGAATCTCTACAATGTCCAATTATATGCATTCCATTTGCCTCACTATATCATTCAAACCCAAAGTGAATATATGTCATCCTTGTTTGATAGCTCGACCACTCTTTCTCGATCACGTGACTTGAAATCCCCGTTTGTGGTTAACTCTTTAACCACAAGTAGCATGACCATGGATTTTCGGATTCAATTGCTTGAGAGGCCTAGAGATATCTCTCCCGTTGTACAGTGGGGCAAATCCTATCTTGGTTGACTACGCCTCACAGCATGCTTTATGACAAACACGAAAGTCACATTTATAACTACCTAGTTACGGAGTAGCGTTTAGCAATCCCTAAGCAAGTCACTCTACGTCTCGAGTACATACGACAACCTCATGTTTGAGGATATATCATACATATTGTTATGAGACTAACATATAACATATAAGAATACAACATTCTCGCTGTGTCTCATGTTGGGTCGATCCAACCACACGTTCTCTAACATGTGTCCATATTATTGATTTAATATCTCCATATCTATGACATGTGAAAGATCATCAACTAATAGATACGCGAACATACACATATATTTTATCAACCAAGGACCACTTAAAAATAATTATCACAAATTAATATAGTCTTACAAACAAGTTACATATACACGAATCAATATTAAAACTATTATTTAGTAAATCATGAACATAATTGCCTCTATGATTGCCTCTGGTCCATATTCCCAACCGGTGAATCAAACAAAAAGCATTTTGTCTTCGTAGCAACTGCCCCCTGCAGCGTCTAATCAAATGATTGTTACTCATTTGGCATTGCGGTGTGTTTAGCTGCTTTCATGATTGAGTGCTTGCATGGTTACCTCTAGTCTAAGATTAATCTGTAAACAGATACTAAGTCCTCCCTTCATTTGTAAATATATGATATTCTAAAAAGCGTATAATTATCTTTCTAATTTAATTTAAAAAATAATACATTTATATCAAAAGTAACAGTTAAAGTAATATACTGAAGACTATATTCATATCTCAAATATCATCTATTTACACACGGACAATGTGTTATGTGTTCTAGGACTTTAGAGATGGAAATCAAGGAGACGGTCGCATAACATAATTTATCTACATTTAGTTCATTTTATCTAAGGGCAGTCCCCAATGCTACACCATGTATTATATCTAAATCATGCCATCTAAGCAAAAATCTGATGTGGCACCCTATTTAATGAGGAAAGAGAGAGTAACCATATCTTAATCTAGATATGGCTCTTAGCACCAAATCTAAGGCATCTCATAATTTTTCTCTCACAAAACACATTAAATGAGAGCCCTTTTAGATACAACACTAAGATACAACCCATTGAGCAGGTTGTATCTAAACAGTTATTTAATCCAATAAGATACAATCTAAGATATAATGCATTGGAAGTGCTCTAAACAGACTTTATGACTTACTTCCCACCTCAGCTTAATAAATAAGCGCATCGTACATATATAAACCGTACACCGAGGCTAAAACCTACCGAGTACAAAGACAACAGATGAGCATAGGACACATCAGCAGATGTGTGGGGACATATCACCACCACTAATGATTCTTAGGAAACAAATCCTTTGACGTACTGTCCTCTGACGTGGGGTCACTGACATGTGAGCCAACTTGTCAGCCATCCATGCAGAGAAGCCCCACGGTGATTTTCATGGGTTTTTTTCAACAACCATGACCCGGTCACACCTGAAAGCTCCATTAATTCAGGCCACGAATCTAATAGATTCGGATACGTCCAAGCCGATATCCTGATCGAGATATGAGATAAAAATGTATGCAGTCTACTTACATTTCCCTTTGTCGCCTAGCTCCGTGACAGTTGATGATTACTCTGACCACATACGTTTATAAGTATTGCAATCTAGAGTACTGTATTAAAACAACTAGCCAACTGCCCCACGTGTCGCTGCAGATTTTACTAATATATTCATGCTTAAATTTTTTATTTAGACCAATAGTTATTTCCTTCGATCCTCACACTTTCACAAAAGAAAAAATCGTGCACGTTACGTCAACAATCAGACACAGAGACACATAAATATGAACAAATACATCTTCAGAAATTCTAAATGATGTGCATAATACTTCCTCCAGTGTCAAAAAACATAACATTTTAAACATAGTTTCAGTCAAACTTTTAAAACTTGACTACTAATATCATTTTAAATATTTAGATTAGGCACTTGAAAATCAGATGCATAAATTCATCTCGAAAAGTATTTTCATATTATCATAATTTGTTGGGCTCTATACATATATTACAATAGAAATTAGCAGTCAAAGTTGTATTTTGAAGACCGTATCAATATCCAAAACGTCAAGTTTTTTGACACTGGAGAGAGTACACTATTATTAACCTATTAGTGCACCTTGGGGGGATCTATTAGCCAATAAGGAGCTAATTAAGTAGGATTTCGTGCAACTAAGAATTAGCTTGCAGGATCCAATTTAATTTATGAGTCCTTAGATAAAATTAAATGGATAGTTCAGATGAATTGGGTTTCACAAATTAGTACCTTTCATATTGATAAAGTATATAACTTATGCTTTCCAAAAGAAGGAAATCTTTACTTGGTTTGTTGAGATTTCGCAAAAGGTTGTTCAGGTTGTCGAGAAAAGAAAGGAAGAAAATATCAAAAGTGGAAAACTACCGTATCTAAATACGCTAAAAAGAGGGAAATCTTTGTTCAGTTTGCTGTAAATTGCATGATAGGTTGTCCGATGTATGAGAAAATAAAGTAAATAAATAAATTTCATGAGAAAAAATGGGATAAGGAGGCCAACAAGTTGGCGCACTTCTTTTTGTGTAAGAGAGCGAGGTGAGCAACATATCACCACCATCATCAACTTTTATTTATATAATATTTATCTTTACTATTATATAAATGAGAGTTGGTGGTGGTTCATCCACGCCTCCCATTTTTCTTTTCCACCTTGTTAACAATCTCTAACAAAAAATAACTAATTAACTGAAACACAATAAAGCTCTCACCTAACAACTAACTTAACCATCTCTAAAAAATCTATAACGAAATTAGAGCATGATAGTTAACAATCTCTAACAAAAAATAACTAATTAACTGAAACACAATAAAGCTCTCACCTAACAACTAACTTAACCATCTCTAAAAAATCTATAACGAAATTAGAGCATGATAGTTACATAGAAGCACGACTCAGCAAGGCTATAGAGCTAAGGGAACGGTGTAAGACTGTACACCAAGTACGAACACGAGGTGTGACACGGGCTTAGGAAGAACTTGGATGACCGAGACTACATAGCCGAGATGTGGTGCCGATGACAATGACTTGATGTACTCGATTATATATATTTTTATTAGTAGAAAGACACGATCATTTAGTAGTAGTAATAGTAAAGATGTTAAAGTATCTTTGATGTTTATTCTAACTGTTGCACAATCCTAGGCCCGCTAAACCAGCATTCCAGCCAGCACCCCAATGCACCTCGAGCTCGCTATACCAGCGTCCCGGTCCCAATTCCAACCACAGAACAACACAGGCTTATAAGAGGTCTTAAACCCTCTCCCCCTAAAAGAGGGACCTGATAGGAGGGGCTATCCTTACCCTTATAAGGCCCCCTTCTAGACGGCTTTGACTTGTACATAAGCCGGCTTAAGCTTAATGGTGTGGGGAAGCTGCGGTGTGGGGAAGCCTGATAAGCCCCACCTTCCCCTTCTAGACGGCTTCTGAGATTTGAGCTTATAGGAAGATGTGGATTGTGAAAAGTCTGTAATACCCTTTGCCTTGTTTGTTTGCTGTTTGAATGATATTAACATTATCTTACGTGATCGATCTGTTCCCTGATACTCTAGGATTTGATCGATCTGTTCCCTGATCGCGAGTTGTCAAGAAACAAATCAATGGCATTCGATCGTATCACAAAACATAATCCCATTTTCTAGTAACAGAAAAGAGTAAATTCTTAGATTCGACTGTGAACTGTAGAATATACTGCTGCCCATGCGTCTAACGTACCTAGAGAAATGTTGGCCATCAGAAGATCGTAGTTGCACCATGATGAATATTTTATATATCGTAGGAAGAAGAATGTTACACCTTGACTTATTACCTCAGATAGCAAAAGCAAACATTGTTATGAGAGAATTGACACCGACATAAATCAATTTATCGTAAGAATGTCTTTATATCCATGAGTTTTCTTGGCATTTTAGGATAGGAAAGAAAATCTCCCTTTCTTTTTCTAGAGACTGCTCCAGAGATTTTAGTGATTCGCTGGATACAATCTGCTACATTCTGCCGATCCGTCTCCACACGTAAAACGGAAATCAATTGCACTCCATCTCTACAAGCAAGGGCCTCTGCTGTTGAGGACCGGCACCACTTGGCCGTTCAAGCCAAGAAAGTCTACTTCCTTAAACTTGGACAATGTATCCTTGCAAGATTACAACAGCATTACAAAAAAAACTAGTCCATTGGAGCACACCTCCAATACGCCCTACTTCGATGAAACAAAAACAGAGTTATAGATATAATTTATATACACAATGAACTGGATTACGGGGTCAGCCTTCGAGGCCAGGCCAGGGTGCAATCACTTGATAAACAATTGGGTATCCACCAGAATTTACTTCCTTTGCATGCAGCACTTCTCTACTAGCGCCTCCTCACTGTAGCCAGCCCCGGATATCCGTAACAACTTCAATATTGCATATGTTGTGTGGCACCGGTGTATGACCAGATGGTTCTCAACGGATGGAACTCAAATCTTAAGTGAGGACCGACTAGTGCTACCTGATTTGGAGCTGGTACTGGATGCCCTGTTCTTGCCACTCTTACTCTTACCACCAAGGCTCTTAGTAGTGCTCTTGCTGCACGAGCTATGGCTGGTAGACGGTCCTACATCATTTAAACCAGTCTCCAAAGCCCAGACGAGATTCTCAAAATAATTGCGAGTTACACTGTAAAATACCAAAAAAGAATGTCAAACGAAGATGCAGTAATGATTAAGTTTAAAAAAAGATGCAGTAACAAGAGGAGGAATTTAACTGATCATCCATTTACAGTTAGGGATGACCAAGTCGTCAAAAGAAAATAAGTAAACCATACATAGCATCACAGCTAGGATAGAAGAGATGAAAAAAGCAACCTATATATTACCTAGTTAATCCAGCTAACTTTGTACGGAAGTCATTGAAATCTTTTGAGGGGGATTCTGCTTCAAGGTACATTTGAAGTTCTTTCTCTGCACATTGATGCAGCCGCTCCAAACCTGATTCCGCCTCACCACGTTAACATATACTAAACTGGAAATCATTTCAAATATACATATACTAAACTGGAGTAGAGAGAGAAAGATTACAAATATATTGCAGGGCACCAAAAGATTGATATCCCTGTCAAACATTTTGTCATAACTTAATTTGGTGTCACACACACAACACTTCTGCATCCAGCCTGAGCACTCAGGTTCCCTTAATTCTAGGTAATCTCCACAAGTCACAACTAGAGAAATATCTGTACATACATACACTCAACATCATAGTATTCATTAATCTTAAAGTTATGGGCATTGTAAGATCAGTTAACTCTTAAGTAGGACAATTCTCAGTCGTTGCTGCAATAGTAAAGTATCATCCAATAGAGGGAAAATATATCAGAAAATACAGCTCAAGACACACCAAAAGTTTGAGAATAAAAACATTAATTTAGAAAGATCTTAGTTTCCCCCCAAAAAATTACTCTATTAATTTGGATGCACTGCAATCTGCAGGTAACTGTTCAGAGGATGCTTTTCAGAAAACCTGATACTGGAGGAGTGCGGCGTGAGGCGGGGGCCGGCGGCGACGGGAGGCGACTGGGGCCGGCGGGGGTGGGGGCGGGGCCGGGGGCGACGGGAGGGGCGGGGTCGGGGGCGGGAGGCGGGGCCGGCGGCGGCGGGAGGTCCGGCGGGAGGCGGGGCCGGCGGCGGCGGGAGGCGACGGGGGCGGCGGGAGGGGCGGGGTCAGGGGCGGGAGGCGGGGCTGGCGGAGGTGGGGAGACGGAGGTAGGGCGGGGCCGGGGCCGACGGGGCGACGGGAGCGGGGGGGAGAGCGGAGGCGGCGGGCCGGGGGAGAGCGGAGGCGGCGGGGGGGCGGGCCCGGGGACGGGGCGACGGGGGCGGCGGGAGGCGGCGGTGGCGGGCCCGGGGGCGGCGGGGGCGGGGCGGCGGGAGGCGGTGGGGGAGAGCACCGGGGCGGGGAGGCGCGGGGCGGGGAGGAAGGGGAGGCGGCGGGGAAGGGGAGGGGCGCGGGTTGGAAGATTGGATCTGGGCGGGGGGGCGCTGCGGGATTGGGGGGGGTTAGGTCTAGGGCAATTGCGGGTAAATTTCTCAAATATTAAGGGTAAAGTGGTAATAGAGCTCCAAATAAGCTCGGGAAGCTCCTCCTACCCAGCTTTTCACAATATACATGAAATTTAGAGAGCTTAATCCCATAGCTAATTAGAAGTTTTGCCTTCTAGACAGCTTATGGCTTCCTGGGGCCATAAGCTGCTCCATAAGCTGTCTAGAAGGGGGCCTTAATCCCACAACTAATTAGAAGTTTTGCCTTCTAGACAGCTTATGGCTTCCTGGGGCCATAAGCTGCTCCATAAGCTGTCTAGAAGGGGGCCTAAGTTGTGTTCTGCCTCTGTTCACAACCAATGTGGGACTAAACCCAATAAATCTCCCCCTCACACATCGGTTATACACGGGCCCACTAATACCAGCGTTCCAGCCCGCCAACCATGATGGGTAACCGTGAGGTCCCCGATATCTGTATCCAGACACCTCTGAGCTCTGATACCACTTGTTGCACAATTCCGGGCCCGCTAAACTAGCGGGCCAGCCCCCCAGTGCACCCCGAGCCCGTTATACCAGCGTCCCAGCCCTAGATCCAACCACAACGCAACCCACAGATTTATAAGACGTCTAGGATCATCTCTCCCTAAAAGACTAGTCTGATAGAAGTGGCTATCCTCACCTTTATAATTTACGTTTTTCCTCTGTCTATAATTGATGTGGAACTAAACCCAATATTAATAATAAACGTAGAAAAATAGAAAAATATCTCAACTGTGTGTTCAAGTTATAATGTTACGGTGCGGATTAATAAGATATAGATATCGTAAGTAATTGTATAAGAATTACAACTAGATTTCCAACAATCATGTAGGCATTAGATATTACCAAACATGGAGCATCTATTTTAGTATATAGCCACGCGAACTATTCGGCTTGTAGGACATGAGAACGCATCGGATACTATCGAGCTTGTTACTCCCAGTGTTCCCAAGTTCTGAAATGTGGAAACTTTTTAAAAAAAATCACAGCATTGGCATCCATGCATCTAATGTTGCAAAATTGGTATGCAAACTTGATTCATACACCAAAAAATAATAAAGAGAAATCATGTATGAATAGTGCAGACTGTTCATTCAGATTTTGAATTTGACATTATTCACATTATGATTTTTCTTTTTGTTTCTCTACATGTGGATTGAGTTTGAATTTAAAATTTTGTAACATGGTAAATACATGTTATGTTAATCTTGTGAATTTTTTTAGAATTGTTTCACGACTTTTAAGTGGGTTCTTTTAGATTGGGAGTACCGGGAGTACTACTCAGACTAGGGAGTACCCATTACGCCCTTAGTAGGGCATGTACAAAGATAGAGGTTACTATTCCTCTTGTACCGCTCAATGTAATTCAAAGCCAACACTAAAGACCTCTATACATTGATTTTATCTCTTAAGTTGTGATCTTTCAAGATTCCTAAAAGCTGTAGTTTTAGACTTGGGTAGTGTTAAAATTTCAAAACTCTAACTATTAATATCTGAGGTTGGAAAAAGGAAAATGAGAGGTGCGGATGAAATATATCCAATTCTCATTTATATAATAGTAAATGCTTAATTCAATCAGATGAAAGTAGGATAAATAATTAAGATTTGTGATGATAAAGAATAAAACGATCATATGAAAATAGTACCAATAGTTTTAGAATAGTACCAATAATTAATATTTGTGATGATACCGATTTTATAGTTTTAGAATATCATGTTCCATGTCAGGAGTAACGGTTAAAATACGTGTTAAAAGTCGCCCCAAATTCTTCAACGGCATATATTCTTAAACAAATTGAGTAATTAATCGGGAGATGATCTTGCACGAGTTATTGATTAATTAATTTATAAGATTAAAACAGATGAAGATATTGCGATATGAAGAACTCTTCCTCCCGGCAATACCGATGTGGAGAAATTTTCGTCACACTAAACAGCCATTGATCCGAGCAAATCCGACGGCCCCAAAAACTTCTAGGAAATTACAGGAGTTTGCCACCGCCCTCGATCAACGCGTCTCATCCGTTTCTCTTGTTTCCATCGTCGGGGTCTTTTCCTATTCCAAAAGTTTTTCTTTGTTTCCATCTGCCATCTCTCTCCAGCCAGCGCGAGGCACGCGAGCTATCTCCGGCGCGACGTGAGCTAGCCATTGTCATTGCCACCACTGCCGACCTTCGTCCACCGCCAAGGTCATCTGCAACCTTCTCACATCCACCGAAAATACGCAAATCCCGCCCATCTATCTCCGGCCCATCTCTCTCCGGCGCGAGCTATCTCCGGAGCGGCGTGAGGTAGCCATTGCCATTGCCACCGCCACCGACTTTCGGCCACCGTAGATCTCATCTTCAACCTTCTCATCGCCACCAGAAATCCCCAAATCCCGCCCATCTCTGTCCAGCCCATCTCTCTCCGGCGCGAGCTCTCTCCGGAAATCCCAACTTGGACCTTCACAGCCACCGGAAATCCCCAAACTCCTCAAACCCTAGCTAAGGTCAGTTCATCTGGAGTTTCTTTGCTTTTTCTTCGCGAAATCAAATCGGTGTTAGAGTACAGGCTATTCCCTGTGATGACAATCGGATCATTTGGTAGATTAAACATGTTTTATATGCTATGGTCGTTTAATCCGATATGATTTTGGACTCCCATTTGAAATGGTTTACTTCTGGATGCCATCACTCTACCTTGCATTGTTCTTTTTGTTTTTGTCCTTTTGTTCTCTAAGGCTGGATTATTGTTGCATGCGCAGATTATATTTGCTATGGGATGATACGTAGAAGTGATGCCAAAGATGTTTCACTGGTGCACTATCATTGTTTGTATGAGATAATTAGGCAGGATGTGTTATTCTCCAAATTAAAATACATTGTTGTTTCCACCCTAAGGCATATATGTTGCATCCAGTGTCTACTTTTGTTGTGCAATATTATGCCCCAACAGATACCAAAGATGTTGCACTAGTTCAGTACCACTATTGAATTTAAGCGGGATGTGTGGTCCTCCAAATCCAAATAGATTATTGTTTCCACTCCAGTGCATGTATGTTCCATCCGTTTCATAATTTTGTTTTGTAATATTTTGTTTTCAACACATACCAAAGTTGTTGCACTAGTTCGATACCAATGTTCCAAGTATATTAGTGTTATATTGGATCTTAGTTATGTCCACTACTGTATTTAACAACGTACTTTTATCAGGTTTCGCATTTGCAAACATGAAGGGGGGTGAAGCTACTGTTGAGTTATTGAATCGTTTCTCGGCAAAAAGATTTAAGAAAGTTGTAGATGGACTAACCGAGGGACAAAAAGCTATTGTTCAGGATACTGGGCTCGGAAAGCTACTTGATGTTGCTTCTTATTCCGTTCCTGATGGTTTGGTTCAATGGATCATTGAGCACATTGATCCAGAATTGTGTGAATTTAGGAACACGCGCAATGGGACTAGTATACTGTTCACAAGAGAAATAGTGCAGAAAGTTATTGGTCTTCCATCGGGCACTCGGCCAGTCGCTGTCCTTGGTAGTCACCAAGAATCGGAGTTTCGTGGGAGACTATGCAACCACGAGACGGGCGCCAATTCCTGATGCTATTGAGATGCTGAAAACAAATTTGGATAAGGAGACATTCTGAGGACGTTTTTTCTCATAGCACTGTCAACATATCTCTGCCCTGGAACTAATAACATGCTACGCTTGGGTTATCTTGGTAGCCTCAATGATCTTGACAATATATGTCAATATGATTGGAGTGGACACATTTTGAAATTTCTCATGGAAGAGGTCGCTAAGTTCCAGAAGAAACAAACAACCGGCCTGGCAAAAGTCAACATTGGTGGATGCCTTGATCTTCTTGCTGTATGCCTACTTCACTGTATATATTTTTTCTTTGTTTCTAGTGGTTCATTATCTCATATTTCATCACTTATTTCTTGTTGTATGTCTAATTTCAGATCATATACATGGATCACCTAGATTTCCCTCCGTCAATCTTGTCCGATCATCGATTTGATTACTCTCTGCCAAGGGCATCTCATGTGAAAGACGAAGATTTTGATTTTCTCATCAAACATGATAGGATGAAATCATCTCTGAAGCCACATTGTTATGGCGGCCGCCCTGTAAGTGCATGCAATATCTCCATATCAATACTGTCTATCCATTATTATTGTTGCAGCCCAATATGTACGTAACATGAACTTAATGTTTATTTTCGTAGTTCCGACCATTTGAGAAGACGTCATACTTTGATTGGTCTAGGACCAATGATATTTCTAACCAACAACCACCAATGCTTGACCAGCGCAGTCGAGTAACCAGCTCACAAGATCCGGAGGTATCCTTTTTTGTTTCAGAAAAGGATATACCATGTTCCCATAGTGTATATGAATGTTTCATTATCTTTCCTGGATATATCTGGTTCGATGGGTATCCTACTTACATTTGTTCCATTCATACTCATTTATTGTTTCCAAGCATTGTTTTCAATTTTCCCACAATTAGTAGACACAAACTTTTGTTTCAATACATAGCAGATAAAACACTTCACATTGCCTTTTAAAAATATAATGTTTTAGAACTCAAAGGTAATGTTTCCATATTCATCATGCTATGCTTCATTGTTGTTTCTGGTTTTACGTAGCTAAAGGTACATTTTGATGTTTTAATCACTGAAATGTAATGTTTTCCTTTTGAGTTCTGTTTGTTTCCGAATAATTGTGTTTCCTTCATTCTGATCTATAGTACCCATACTTGATTCTAAATGTTCCCACAATCTGACTGTACAAATGCTTATGTTTTTCAACATGTTTCATCTATATTGTTCTAATGTTTTCATAACAACGTACTAATGTTTCCATATATGTAAGCTAATGTTTCAATAATGTTGTTATCAACAGATTCCAGCTTACCTACAGAATCTTGTCGACAAGCACAACGCCATTTGGGATGAAGAGTTAGAAAGGAACCATGATGCAACGAGGACTTTGCATGCAAAACGGATGTCCGAGTTTGCTTCCGAGGTTATCGCTGCTTCCAAGGCTTTCTTCAAGACTGTACCACCTAACACAGAACCCGAACCTGTACCACAGAACAAGACTGTACCACCTAGCACAGAATCCCAGCCTGTTGAGGAGGTTCAGGAGGTACGAGAGGATCCATCGGACAACAACACTTCAATACCTGAGAAAGGAGCCACTAGCACCTCGTGGGATGTGTTTGCTGGTGGTGCTACTGATCTCGAGGAGGCAAACAGCGATAATGACTTCTGCGATACGGTATCGAAGATCGCTGATACGATTGAAGAATCATGTGGCAAAAAAAGACACCGCAAACCTTCCACCTGTGCCAACTGCGAGCATCAATGCGGATCCTGCTGCATCAGGTACTTCTACAGCAACTGAATTGTTTTTTGTCGTGTCTCATTGATTCTCTCACATGTTTTACTCCATATGAGCAGCGCAGATGTACCTGATATTAGCAATGTTGTCCAAAATATTGGTACACTCTCACTTGATAAGAAAAATAGAAAGAAAAGGGCATTCTTGGGTATTGATGATGCTGCCACGTCGAAGAAGCTGAAGATTAATAGGAATATGACGACACATACAACACGTACATACTCAAAAAATGCGTCAAGAAGGCCAAAAAGGGTGAAGAACAGTGAGCACTTTCTCTCACCATACTGACCTATTTTTGTTTCATGAAACATTGCCAAATGCTTCCTACTAGGATTATGGATGTGCTTCTGAGGTTGCATTGTTATTTGCAGGCCTCATTTCATTGAGTTTAAAGATTACCACATATCATATGAAAATTTTCGGAACACACTAATGCCTCAGGCGAAGATCAGCAGCGAGGTTATGGACCTTTTCACCCGGCACTTCAATGTTGTAGCAAACAAAAAAAATATCAAACCAGCCCATGTGCAAGAAATTTACATTTTCGCAAGCAATTCTGGTAATTATTTTGTTCACCACTTTTCATTACAAAATTTCATTGCTGCAATCACTATTGGGTGTTGTCTTTTTTAGCCAAAACTTATGGTCGATGATGCCAAATTTGATCCAAACACTTGCAAGGGAGAATTTATGCGACTTTACGATAAGTTCAACCTTGAATCATTTGATCTGGTTAGTCCCTAATCCAATATGATCCATTTATGCACACTATTCAATAATACAAACTGACATCTTCATCGCTGCAGCTCTACTTTCCGATTGTCAAAGATAACCATTGGATCTTTTGTTGTATCAATTTACTCCATAAGTCAATCAATGTCTTTAACTCCATGAAAAAATCCGGTGATGATGTATACGAGGCAGCCGACAATGTGGTATGTATTTTTGTTTCAATTCTGTTTTGTTCATGTCTCGTCACTAATTGTTTCATGCTTACATTATTAACGCTCTAGCTCACCTGAATTTCATTTCAACTATTTACATGTTTCCATAAGTGATGCTCTCGCTAATACTTGCTTTTGTTTCACACCATATCACAACTTGTTTCCAATGTACCAATTGCAGGTCATTAACTTCTTGTGCTCGCAAATCATACTAACACATTCAAGAGGCACGAAATAGGGGATTTCACATCCCACTACCCAAAAGATTGCCAGCAGCAATGTAACCTGTGAGTACATGCACTTATTTATTTGACGACATGTTATGCAAATAATGCGTGATTGAGAACCAACAAAACCTTATATTGGGTATATCCATTCTAAATAGTTATGATTGTGGGCTCTTCACAATGATTTTTATGGAAAAATGGGACGGCAAGAATATCAAGTCTTTTGACCCGGTATGAACTCATCTCAAAATTTGTTCACTCTCTCAATCATAATCATTCCTATCAGATGTTCCGTCAATACGACTCATTTGTCTCTAAATAATTAAAAAATTTCAGGATTATGTCAAAGACTTCCGCAAGATGATTGTTGAGCGGCTCATCCACTCTCCATTAAATGTACAAGATCCGTCATGGGTTCTCAAATGGAAGAAATGATCCAAAATCCAATCCAAGCGCTGCCATATCACATGACTGTCTAGTATTTTTGTGTTATGAAACTCTAGGGTTGTTGGTATCATGTAATGTGCAGGACGGTACTATTATATGTACTTTTCTCATGTAATGGGAACTTTGAACCATGGTTTTTTCTCAGTCATGTGGTTGAAGCAAAAGCAGATCCACATGGGAACATTATAACCTGATCGATGGAACATATGCACAGTTATGTTTCTTGTAACTAAACATACTGTTTCCATAATGGATCCAGAATGTTTCAGTACATCCAAAAGAACAATTATGTTTATTGTAACTTAACATACTATTTCCATAATGGATCCAGAATGTTTTAGTATAACCATATTGTTTTCTTCTCTTTTTAAATTTGTCCTGATTATTTTTTCAATTTGTTCCCCTGATTCACGGCAAAGTATAGTCTCAACTTATGTCACATGAATCCTTCATGGCAATAATTAATTTGATGTTTCCTTCATCGTCATATAATGTTTCTGATCATAATTTTAAATGTTTCATTACTATGTTTCCACACTTCATGGCACAATCGGATAACCATATTGTTTCCTTCAATGTTTTTTTTGTCCCCATTACTATTACACTTTGTTTCCATAAACCAAAGCAAAGTATAGTTCAATGATTGTGCATGTTTATTGTAACTAAAGATACTGTTTCCAATGGATCCAGAATGTTTCAGTATAACCATATTGTTTTCTTCTCTTTTAAATTTGTCCTAATTATTATTTCAATTTGTTCCCCTGATTCAAGGCAAAGTATAGTCTCAAGTTATGTCACATGAATCCTTCATGGCAATAATTAATGTGATGTTTCCTTCATCGTCATATAATGTTTCTAATCATAATTTTGAATGTTTCATTACTATGTTTCCACACTTCATGGCACAATCGGATACATTTTTTTTGTCCCCATTACCATTACACTTTGTTTCCATAAACCAAGGCAAAGTATAGTTCAATGATTGTGCATGTTTATTGTAACTAAAGATACTGTTTCCAATGGATCCAGAATGTTTCAGTACAACCATATTATTGTCTTTTTTTAAATTTGTCCTGATTATTATTTCAATTTGCTCCCCTGATTCAAGGCAAAGTATAGTCTCAAGTTATGTCACAGGAATCCTTCATGGCAATAATTAATCTGATGTTTCCTTCATAGTCATATAATGTTTCTGATCATAATATTGAATGTTTCATTCGCCCAAAAAATGTAATGTCTACAACAAATGTCCATTCCAAAAAGTTTCTTACGGAACATTAATTAAATAAACAGAAACCTCACAATGTCAGCTCCGTTTCACGTCTAACTCTTTCTGCTTCCTCAGCTTTTCTGTGATTCTCAAGTGCCATCTGTGGGCAGGTCGTTTTTTTATGCGTGTCCTCTTTGCAAAATGAGCAACAATTCTTTCCCTTTTTACTCTGTTTCTTGCTTTTCGTCGCCCGAGTCTCCACTCCTGGCTTCCTCCTCTTGTTCTTCTCTTGTGGACGACCTTTTGTAGCACTCCTTGGCGGGTTACGTACATGGCTCACAGCTTCAACATCACTTTCTTCTAACACAACACCATCATTTAGCCTAGGTTTAGCAACTAGGCTATATAACTGCTCAATCCCTCCATACACAACCTTGTAAGTATCTTCATGAAAGCATGCATCCGATACTAGGTGTGCCATTTTCCTACATAATGCATTAAATCTGAGCGTATTAGTTTTGGGTACTCCAAAGACGCATGTTTGCCCGAAGTTGCTACCATGTAACTCAGTTGTCGCGTCCTCGGACCACCTCTTAAGCAAGTACTTCTCAGGTATTTCTTGCACATTTAGTTGCACCATAACCTTCAAGATGTGAGCACACAGCAGCCCATCCATGCTGAACATGTTGCAAGTGCACACGTAAGAATTGTCTTCTAGCTGAACTGAGACCATATCCTTCTTTGAGTCTTGTGGATCATTTAGACTAAGCTGAAACACGAGCCCGCATCCTTCCTCCCTGTTGATGATCAACGCTGTGGTACCTTTCAACAATATTTTAAATTTTTCATACAACGCCCTTGTGTAGAATTTTGCTGCCTGCTCCTCTATTTTGAAGCTATCAAAATTATAAAGAAACATATTAATACATTTTACGAAAGTATGGTCCAAATATTCATCATGACTATGTGGAAACATACCTAGACCATGTACGGGCCGTCGTCACCTCACCAACGAAACCTGCATTGTCCTCCCGATCAAGTGTTCTTTCAACTATGTATTCGTACTGTTTCATAAATTGCCACACGGAATCTTGAGGGTGGACGAGTTTCTTGAAAAATGAATTTAGTCCTTCCGATCTCCCGGTCGTGCTCGTGAAGGGGAAGAAGTCCTTCTTGAAGTAGGCTGGTGCCCAAGTCTCCCTTGTGGCCCACATGTTATTTAGGTGGTTGTTACTACATAACCCATGTTTCACAGTCATCTATTGCCACGAGAGCTCGAACTCCTCCACGGTATTCGTGTCATTGATACATGCAAAGAAATCAGTATCGAACCCTTCCCTTATACTGAACAACCTCCCAAGCTTCTCTTGCGCTTTTCGCAACACATGCCACTTGCAGCACCTATGTCTAGTATTGGGAAACACCTCAGATATAGCTGATTTCATTGCTTGGTCCTAATCCGTCATCAAACACTTGGATGCTCTCCATCATAGCAACCATCCAACTGTGGAATACCCATTTGAATGTTTCAATTGTTTCATCAGGGATTAGGGCACAACCCAACATTATTGTCTGTCCATGGTTGTTGATTCCTACAATTGGCGCGAACGGCATGTTGTATCGATTTGTGCAAAAGGTTGTGTCAAAAAAAGCACAATCATTGAACTTCTTGTACAGCTGCCTTGTCCTCCCATCAACCCAAAACAATCCCCTCACTACCTCATTTCATCTACTTTCATTGCATAGAAGAATTGTGGGCTATCTGCTTGAAGCTTCTGAAAGTACTCTATGGTTATCGCCATATCATGCCAATTGAGACCTTGTCTTAGGTGCGTCCTTATGTTCTCAACATCTTTTTTTGTGTATGGAAGGTTCCGAATGTCACCGTGCAAGTCTCCTAATAGTGCCATAATGTGCGAGGTCTGGATGTTGCGATGATGCAATGTTTTGAGGAACTCATACTCTTCATATGGCACTCTACGGTGAGATCTGTAGAACCTAGTTCTCTCGGTCTTAGTGACTATAGGGTGTGTGTGCTCCTCATGAAAAACGGTAACCATCCACTTCCCATTCCGAGCACCAACAATCATGCTCGCTTTGCAATCGTGTCGTTTCATCAAGTTTCGTGTCCTCATGTCCGTCTTTTTTTTACTCAAACCATCTCCTGTTTCACTTGTTGGTTCAATGAAATTATCAATTAGTGTTTCGCTTATTTCCTCAAGTGCTTTCCTTGCATGAGAACACTCAAACACCCTCCTGATCAGTTCCTTACTTCCCTTTTTCTGGCTATTTCTTGAGGACCCAATTCTTGTTCCAAATCTTAGCTTCTGTGCATACTCATTATAGAATTTTTGTGCCTCCTCCACATTATCAAACACCATTCCCACATATGGTACATAATTCTCACTCTTTCCATCATTACCGCTAACATTTTCTTTTTCATCACCATCATCTATGTCTTCAGGCAATCCATTCGGCTCTATTTCCTCATCGCAGTCCTGAAAATACATAAATATGTTTCAACTACTCAGCCTAAAATGATCTTCCAACTACATGCATAATTGTTTTATTATGCATTGTATAAATGTTTCATCTAGTTACTTAACATGTTCACCTACTTCATTTTTGCACAAATCTCCGCACGTTCCGCAGTAAGTTTATTTTTGTTTCAACTACCTAACGAAATCATAATCCATAGTAACACAACCCTTTCATTAAAGTGCTTCTTCCACTTTTTGAATGTTTGTTGCACCTCATTTTGTGCTGCGACATCTTAAGAAAATCAGGCAAGAACAGAACGGTATAAGCAAATTGTGTTTTAGTGCATACCAACTCCATTGGAATGGAGCTGCTTCTCCCTTCTTCACCGAATGCAACAGGGGGATTGCCGTACTCCACCCAGTCGCCATTGATTCCTGCTAACATACCTGCTCCAATGGAATTTCGTCCAACCACTGCCGGCCCTGCTCCAATTGAATTTGGTCCAACCACTGCCGGCGGAGGCTGGTAACGCACATGATTTGGGGGAGGAAACTCAATCCCATGGATCAGATGATGCGCCATTTCTTGACCTTCGAACCTGAAATATTTTGCTTCATCCGTTGATGTGTGCTGAGTCCAAGCCAGTGCTAGGAAGAGGCCTCCTTCCCGTAATGGCTTGCGGCAACGCATCAGAAAATTATGGGCGATGTTTGAGGATACATTCCACTAGTTTGTTCGTATGTTTCCTAAGTCAGCCATATTGTTTCCCGCTAAACTCACCACTTGTTCCACCCGTCCCCTGTTTCCAATCCTATCATTCACTGAGAAACCATCCGACGGCTACCTACTGTGCCGATGGATGATACATATTGGCATGCCGATTTGTAGCAGCAGCCTTGCGATATCGGTTTCCTTGTCCATATATGCCTGTCCCCATGCTTAATTATCGACCGTTGAAACGAGAACATGGAGCGACCGATACATCCCGTCATTGTCCTGTTCCGGCCAGCAAGTAGTTGGCCTTTGTAAGTTTGCGAGGCAAAAGGATAATTAAGCCGCTGGTTGAGCTGGCCGTGGTGAGGCTGATGTCGCGATGCCATTAACCCGATCCTTTTGACAAGAGTAGAAGCAGCATGTTTATGGCGTGTGCTTTAGCTCGTGCAGTACTGGCGGCTAATTATTGCGGCGAACCAAGAGCGGTCGAGCGAGCGCGTGATTAACGGACAAATTGAAAAGAAAGTTTAGCTTGGGAGATCGAATAATGTACTACTACTTGATTGCTAAAGAGAGTAAGGACATATATACATAACCTAGAAATGCTACCACTAGCGCTACTAATTTGTCACCAAATCACCGCCGAACGGAGAGATAGGGTACGGCCTTTGAGTCTACGACTACACCGAAGAAAAGACCCTCTAGCTAGTTTACATTTCTAGATAGTTAATCAGTAAGTAGCTTTTAGAGGAAAGCGCCCCGCGCATCCGACCGTACAGTTTCCACCGCTCAAAAGGTTTTTATGTTACTTATTACTCCCTCCGTCAAAGCTTGGATTTGACGTTGTCGTTTTCTGCTGTATGCCTCTTTTCTGTCAAATTCTATTTTTCTCTTGGCTTTTCACCGAGACGTTTTATGTTTTCTTGTCCTTTTGTATAGCCAATTTATCTTCGTGAGAGTGCCTGTTTTCTGTTATTTTTCTTTTGACGTTACACTAGTTTTGTAGTGGGCTTCTTTAATTTTTGGCTTTTTCCTGCTGCTTTGTTTGTTTGTTCCGTTGGTTTCCCTTTTCGATCTACTAGGCCTAGCAAAACGTGAACTTTTTATTAATAGTAGTACGATACATCACTTAAGACAACTACTAGTAATTTTTTTCCTTCTTTTTTTCGTTTCTTTCTTCTCTCTATTTCTTACATTTTTTCTACCATATATCTACCTTTCTACTATTTTGTTTCTTCTATTATTTTTCTGTCTTTTTTCTCAAACAACTACCAAAAAATATAGTAGATAAATATATAGTACAATAGTCAATTATCAGCAAGTGAAATAAACAATTAACAAAAATTGTAATAGACAAATATGCAATAGATAATTATCAATAAGTGCAGTAGATAACTGACAAAAATACAGTTGACAACTCACAAAAATACAGTAAATAAAAAATGCAGCAGAGAACCATAAAAAATATGGTACAGAAATATATATAGTAGACAACTAAAACTATGCTCTACAACTAAAAGGACCTTAATGACTAAGATGTCGACTAGAGGGGAGGTGAATAGGTTTTTTAAATTCACTTACAGATTTAGTTTAATATTAATGCGGAATTATACTAATTAGATTTTCACAAGCTCAAATCCTAATATGCTAGTTTTTCATATGAGCATAACCACCCTATGTAAATAGATCAAGGTTTGTAATCCTAGGGTGACAAGCAAGCAATTCAACTTCTATAGGAGATATACAAGTAATGTATTGCAAGTATGAAATGCGATAAGTAAAGGAGACAAGAGACAAATGATGTATGACCCGGAGTTCGGATATCTAACGATATCCTATGGCTCCGTTTGAGGACCCGATCACGCTTGATCAAAGGTGGGCTCTCTCTCACGTCACTTTCTCTCGAGGACTCTCCAGAGTCTCCTCGATCACTATAGTCAGCTCTTTCCTCCACTCCCGGAGATGGCGAGCTCCACAACCACTTCACAATCTCCCGGGCCTTCTCACAAGTTTCTTGAGGAGATCACTGAGCCACAACCACCAAGCCGTCTAGGAGTCAGTAGCCTCTAAGAGTAATAGACTCTCGAACTCTCGCTTAAACACAATCGACGCCGAGTGCTCAACAATGCAACTTATGTACACACCTTGTGCAACTTATGCACAAAGGTTTTCCTCACTCCTCACAAATGGCAACACATGCCCTTGAGGCTTTGGAGAGGGAGGAAAGCACTAGAGATGCTCACAAATGAAGTATGGATGCAGCAACTCATCTTACAAGCCAACTCAAGGTGGAGACTAAATATAGCCAACCTTGAAAACTAGCTGTTGGAGAAGAATTTAGGCAAATCCGGACTGTCCGGATTTGACCCGGACCCTCCGGATACACACCAATGGTCAGAAAAGTGACCGTTGAAAAATCCGGACCCTTGACTCGAACCCTCCGGGTTCAACCCAGACCTTTCAGATTTAACCCAGACCTTCCGGATTCAACTCAGACCCTAGCCCGGACCTTGGCCCGGAGGGTCCGGATTTTCTAGGACAGCAACTTCCACGGAGCACTCGATGAGCCCGGATCACTTCTAAACAAACCCGGAACACCTTAGTTCAACCTGGAACACGTTGGGGGCTTGACTTAGGTCATATACTCTAGAAATAGACCTCCCGGAGTCCACGAATCTAGCTGATCAACCAAACCACTTAGGTCGGTTGGATCGCACACACCTAGACACCAAGTCTAAGAACAACACATACAACACTGAACACACCCGAAGCCTCCGAGCACTCGCACCTCGAAACCTCCGGACACACTAGAACACAAGTTCTAGCACCTCCACCACAAAGGAAACACGACGATATGCAACATATGCAAAGACTTGAGCACTCGACACACGACGTGAACAAGCTAATCATCCGATAGCCCCTATTTATAGTACGGCTATCTAACCTATAATCCGGTCTCTCTCCAAACTCCTTGAGACCGGTCAAACTAGAAAAACCTAGTCTAGACATACATTTGCCTTGCGTATTCCACTTGAGCTCGATGATGTCCATCTTTCTTACTCCAAGCGGAATTGCCTTGGTCATCGTCACCTTATGAAGTCTTCTTCATATAGCTCCCTCATAATCCTTATGGGGAAGTTTTCTCTCGAAATCATCTTCACTTGATGGACCCGCAAGCCTCAAGCATATGCCTTCGCATGATGTCAATCTTGAGCTTGCCATGATGACCATCGACTTATGATGTCATCCTCTCATGGGCACATACGATCAGCCTCTCGATGCATGCCCATGAATGGTACCTAACTCTAAACATACACATAGCACATAGCACATTGGGTTAGTTCATATAATGCAATACACAATTGCTTACCTTCACTTGATCACATGAAGCCACCACTAATATTCTTCTCTTGAACTCCTAGCTTCATGTCTTGATCAACATGGTTCAACACATGAGCCCACTCTTGACCATCTTTGTCAACTTCACTCTTACACTATAACTTCATCTTGATCCAATGCGGTTCACACTTTGAACCCATATCTTGATCCTTGAAGTTTACTTCTTGATCACTTGATACTTCACATGATTTGATGGACTTCAACATATGAATCCATCACCCAATCACCACTATTAAAAAAATTGATATTGGGCTTCACGGGATTATAGGTTCATCCTCTTGATGTAACCCTACAAAGTGGTACCTAACCAATACACGTTCCAACACTCAAGGAAAATGGTTAGTCCACAAACCCGTTTATCATTAATCACCAAAACCACACCTAGATTAGATTAACTCTCAATCCATCCTAAACCACACAAGGGCTAGGTGGACTTTTAACCTCCCCTTTTTGGTGATTGATGACAAACCAACTAACAAAGATATTTATAATGAATTTTTTAAATATATGACAAAGGTATATGACAAACAAGTGCGGCATATACTCGGGGATGTGTTCCACTAGCAATGATCCATGTGAATGAGGTAATCTTACTTGATTTAAGATCACTACAAGTGTAACACGAAATATAGTATGAACTCCCCCTTCATCCATGCATTTCTCATAATTTTAGTGAAATCAAATGCATATATCCACTTACAAACAATTTGAGGAGGCCACACTATATTTTGGATCCATGAAATGCATCAAGATGATATGATATGTCAATTAAGCTTTAGAGATGTAAAATATGCATTCACATGATCCATAAGAAATATTTTGGACAAATACCAATAAAGATCAACAATAAGCTCACCAACTCAAACATTTGTCCAAAATACATCCAATATACGTGAGTGCAACTTGGGATGTGCAATATAGAATATAGGCACTGTAACCCTAATTCACTACTCCCCCATAAGCTAATAGTTCCACTAAGGAACAAGCTACTCTCACTATCTCATTTTTTACTCCCCACGGAACACATCCATAGCTTCTCCTTTTTTCCACAAGGTTTTCCCTCAAACACACCCCTTTTGCCCAATATCTTTGTCGAATCTCTCCCCCTTTGTCGTCAAGCACCACAAAAGTGCCAAAGAGATGATAATCAAGAGAGCAAGGAAGAGAGAAAGATTAAATGACCAAGGAGGGATGAGAACTTTCACATATGTATAGATTTCTACATAGCATATAAACGGAGTGAAATCCATCCATATAGAAAGGTGTACACATAGGAGAGCACAAGAAATAATTGGATTTAGGAAAGATAGATCGAGCTCAATTTAAATTTAGCAAAAATGTTGGCATTATAACATTTTAACTTATTACAAGATGCCAACTTCTCATTAGCTTATAAATTCCAAATGAGCCATAAGGAGGAAAGCATTAGGAGTATGAAGATAATTCGAAATATAATTCTAGACATCCCAACTAGCAAGAAAAGAAAAATTATAGCAATAGTTGAGATGCTTTGAGTAAGGACTTAGATACAACAGAAAATATTTTTTTAATTTGCATCAATATTGCAAGTGAGAGTAACTTAGGCATTTGTTATGCAATGTTCATATTTCACATATTTGGGATTAATGAATCATCATCATGATTATATGCTATTTCTTAAGTTGCTCATATTTGCAATAGGGAGTTTTTGTATTACAAGAAACACATTTTGCAGCGATTTTTCATGCTATGATGCGATCTACATAAGGTCAAACCCTTTTCACTACATGCATTAAATGAAATATAAGTTACCGAAGAAATATTGGAGTGATGTAGTAGATCCTTGTTCATCCTCATTTGGCTGCATTAAGCACATGGTGTACCCACCTTCTTGATGAGTCATTAATCACCAAAACCACACCTAGGTTAGATTAACTCTTAATCCATCCTAAACCACACAAGGGCTAGGTGGACTTTTAACAACTATAATACAACACGAAATCAGAGAAAATTATAGCACTAGAAAATATAGTAGACAGAAATGCAGAATGCAGTAAAAAATCTTCAAAACATATCTAATCAAAATCTAGTTTTGAAGATCTCGTTGAAACGAAGACAACGATAAAACGGATTTTGAATTGGACACTCGGTTTGAGAGCAACGAGTTTTAAAGTTTCGAAGTCAATTTTTAAAAGACTAACATCATCTATGTAGGAAGCTAGCTGTCAAAACCAAGAAAGTCAAACCGGAGGGAGGTTTTACGCATTTTCGAATAGGAAAAACCAAAAAACATGAAATGGGGACGAACATGAGAAAAAGTAAAACGAAATGTACCAAAAGTAGAAACTGTTTACTCCAATCTTACGAAGTAAGCATGAGCTTGTTAGCATTTGCGAAAAAAATAGGGCCTTACTTAGGTGCCTTTGTTTTGATGCTCAACTTGCTAGAATATTAAGCAATTTTTGAATTATATTAATCCATGAAATTGTGAAATACGACATGTCAAATATTCTAGCGAATATAACCACAGAAGCATTTCCAATCAAGCTACATATGCTAGTGTGCTTAATCATCAGAATATCTCTAAACAGACTAGACATGCTAATATATCTTATCTTTAGCATTTCACCCAACAGCCTAGACATACTAGTACCTAGGTCATAGCCTACGGCTATCACGAATAGAGAGAAACACAAACGTACATGGCGTTCATTGGGAAGGCACTAACACCACTTTTGTTGATAGTAGCACTGCTGTTGTTACCGTTGTCACTCGCCATGTAGTCGTTCGCTTGCTGTAGATGAAATAGCCATACACTACCAAACCTTGCTCCTCGCTTGGTGTAGAGGAAGTAGTCGTACTGCAGCACCACCTCGCTCTACTCCAGCAGCATGTAGTAGTCGAAGAAGTCAAGCCGAAGAACAGCAGACAGTCGCGTGGAGCGCTCCCGTAAACCTTATTCGCCTTCTCCCGGTGCAGGATCTCAAAGATGAGGGTTTCGGAGGCCTGTCCTTCTGAACACCCATGCACGCGAACGTCGGGATGGAGTAACCTTTGGAAGCAGCAGCAAAACAGTGGAGAAGAGGTTTGCGTGCGAGAGAGGAGAGAGCAGTGCTCTGAGAGTGTAAGTTCTCCTCTGTCCATGGGAGGCTTTATATAGGCATGGTCAAGGAAGCCCAAGTGCTTCAACTCCCCGTCAGGAGAGGAAGCAAAGAGGCACTCATTTCAGTTCCTCGTCAGGAGATGAAATGAACAGGCATTTCGTAATTAATTTTAACCCAGCGAGGTGAGACGAGTGAGTGAATGAGCATGCACGTTGTGTTATTCCCTTCTAATGCCACAAGGGGAGAGTTATATTTCACCTTATAAGTTGGTGAACCTCAAGTTAAACTCTCCATTTGGTACTAAAGGAAATACACCTCTTTGCAAATGAATAGGCCTTAGGACTTTCCTGATTTAATTGTTTATTAATGGGCCAGGCCCAATTAAATCTAACAAACTTTGTGAGTCTAACCATGTTGACACGGCACTTTATCGTCACTTACCATATTTTTCTCTTTTTTGAAAACAAGGACGATATATATAAACACAACAAATCATGGCTAAGCAAAGCTACATGCAAACTATTAGAAATGAAGCATAAAAATGAAATCAAAGTTGCAGAAGGCAACGGCAGGAACCAACAGCTTGTTCGGTTAAGACCTCCGACATGAAACAACAATGAGTACCTTCAAAGGCCTCGAACATACTCGCTAGGTGATGCCTCATTTGTCACACATCGATTTTCTAAATTCTTGCAAAGCATGACGTTGCATATAACCCCAACTTAAGACATGCAAGAGTATAAAACTCTCGTGACGTCATCATCACCGCATGTGCAGAGAACCACAATCCGATACATGCACCATATATACGTATTGTCGACGATTGGTAAACTGCCGATCTTACGGTAGTCGTGAGACAGAGAGATTTGTTGAAGGGTAGGGACCACTAGAACTGTTGTCTAGCAGTGCTGGGAAACACAGACGAGGAATTTTATACAGGTTCGGGCCTCCCGTGGGATAATAACCCTACGTCCCGTTGGTATATATTAAATCACGAGTAGCTTACAAAGGGGGATGTCAGTGGCTATCCTAGATGGGATCTAAACCTAGTTGGGACCTTCTCTGAGTAGATCTGGATGTCTTGTGGAGTCTTCTCGCGAAGGCTAGGGCTCAACCTCTGAGGGCTCCTTGCTTGTGTATGGCTTGTTTGCTTCGATTGGATCTGATCTTCCTTGAGATGTCCTCGAGTCTTTATATAGGGGATGACCCGAGTCGTAGAGGTCATGGACTTATCTCTAGCTGAGATTCTACCTTCCTTAAACATAGGGATTGACTTCCTAGTTCAAGGGGTTTTTTGCCCTTATTACGTAATGACTCTTTATCTTCTAGATTCCTGGGCTACTACATCAGTGGCTCCGGATATCCAAGATATTTGTATATAGATACTACCCCGTATACGGTATTAACATATTACTCATCATCAAGCCCCCCATCAGTATGTGAAATGAGGCCGGGATGGATTAACCAAGAACATAGCTAGCCAGGCAGCACATGCAATCAGGAACATCCCTGGGTTATCGAGCTTACCTTTCAAGTAAGCTGGGTTACCTACTCGGAGCAGCTTACTCTTTTGTTCGGGCAATGGACAATCCCAAGTAGTTTTAGCCCCCGAGTCATCCTTCTTCCAAGAAGGAACATATGAGCACCCCACCGGGCGGTTAGGGCAAGCCCGTGATTTCTGCAGTCAAGCTCATCTGGATTCGTGAGTGTTCAAAGATTTGATCCATTTCAGAGGAAATTTCGCGTGGTGGTGAACATGATGTTTCCCTCCTTTTTCCATCTACATCTCTGACGTGGGGGGTCCCACGACACACCTTCGCATGTCATGAGCCTATTACCCCTATTTTTGGGTAGAAACCGGAGGCCGTGCGCCAAAAGTTACTGCACGCATTTATTGTGATGGAACGTGGCATAGTGGGAGCGATCGAGGCAACTGTTGGATCCCTGATTTCACTCCTGGTTCCTATAAGATTGATTGTGGGGCCCAGATTTTTCACCACTCCTGCTCCTGGCTTTTCACCTTCCATCTTCTTCCTCTCACTCATCAAGAAACACCTCATCTTTGGCCATGACGAGAGCCACTTCTGTAGCCGACAAGGGTTCCTGGGAATGATCGGAGCTAACCTCCGATCAGCTCGCGACGTCGGAGGTGCTGACCCTCATCCACTCTTAGCATGGGGTTGAATTTCGCCCCGTTGGGAACGAAAGAACACCCACGCCTGAGCAAGGATGGCTAGTAGTCTTCCCGGCCTTCTTCCGATGTGGCTACTTTCTCCCTCTGTCATCCTTCCTGCTCGCCATGCTCTAGTTCTATAAGGTTGAGATCGTCAATCTCAATCTTAACTCTTCTGTGATGCTAAGCGTTCTCGCACACCTGTGCGAAGCGTTTCTGGAAACTCGACCTCCCCTCGACCTCTTCAGGTACTACTACAACCTGAACAGTATTGGCAGCAAGATCGTTGGCAGTGCAGGCTTCCAACTTCGAGGAGTTTAAGCCGAGGAGTATATCGATTTCTCCAGTAAGAGCTCTTGGTCGGGGTGGCAAAAGAAATGGTGCTACTCCCAACCTACAGTCACCGGGAGCATCAACTTCTAGGGCACCGCACCAGTCCAGGTGCCATTGTGGTCTGACGAGACAAACTTGAATCCTCGTCTTTGTCGGCCCGGGGATTGACGGCATGGGACGTCGCCGAGGACTTCATCAGGCACGGCCGGTGTCCCCTGAGGGCTAGGCACACATGCGGCTGGGAGACTACGTGTGACCTTTTTCGTGCTCGGAAGAAATTAGGTACCCCCTATTCCGACAAGCCCTAACATCCTCAGACTAACCAGTTCTAACCTGATATCTTTCTTATCAGTAGCTCTAGACGAGCCTGAGGTGTTGGCGAGGACGAGGGCTCTCTTCGAGAAGTCGCCTCCGTCTGGGCGCCACGGCATCCCTATGTCGCTTCCCTTGCAACTCAGCGAAGAGCGGGAAGAGGTTCTTGTGGTAAACCCTACTTTGTCAGATTTTCCTTTTACTTCTGACCAAAACTAATTGGGATCATTCTCGGACAATCTTCTTTTTAGCGCGAGGGGCGTGGGATCGTGGACCCTGATGCGAATCGACCAAATCCGCCTAGACCGGAGGACCTCCGGAATTGGAGTCCAGGACCTACCGTAGATATTAGCGGGGTTGTTCTGGGCTCCGACTCAGATCCTGTAGCACAGTCTGAACCCTAATTCCAGGTCTTAATCCCCTTTTCCCTTAATAGTCTTTTTGTTGCAGAAACACTAATGGCAACATCATATGTTTCTCCAACACCCCAAAAATTCTAAGAAAATTTATGAAACATTCTAAGGTCACCCTCAACTCAGATATAAAATAATCTTGGAAGGCCTAGTTCAAAAATATTTAAATATTAATATAATAATGTTTAGGGCCGCATCAAGCACTAAACTACAACATGTCTAAATCAATTTCAGAAAATTTCAATAAAATATCACAACTCTCTCCTTGATTCTAGAAGCCCATATGCAAAAACATGGGCACATCCAATTCAAAAAATTTACACAACACCCATCGAACACTTCTACCCTAGGTCTTGCTCCACATGAAATCATGAGACAACCTCTAAGGAAAAACCTCTAAAAATCTTTGGAGCCTCTCTACTGTACCTACAACACATCTCTCTCATAATTCACCCCTGCAGATCACCCTTTTTGTCCTATCCACCTAAACCCTAGCCGATGGCATCCTTGGCATTCAAGCTCCTCCTATCCTTCTACACAAAATGGTGCCTAACCCTACTGCACACCTTGAACACGTATGTACCAGCTCACTGGAGCGAAGTGACATGGCTACGCCTACTCGAACGCGCTCAGATACCCTCATGCTGGTCAGTGCGCACACAAGCCGTGCTCTGGCCATGCCACAGTGTGCATTCGCTGGCAAAGCCGCGCCGTCCTCCATCTAGCTCACTGCCCCTCGTGCCACCGCCTACCACGTGACTCTCCACACCATCCTCAATCATCGCGCCACCCTATTGGCTTTTGGAAGGGGTCCCATTGACGAGAATGGCCGAGCCCCGTGGCTGCTTTGAAGCTTCCTCTACTGCTTCATCTATATAAGGCAATCGAGCATCCCTCCTTGCCTAGCACCTGCTCTACTCACCACCCGCAGGCCGGTAGACCCTAAGGATTCTCCCTGAGCTCCTCCCATTTTTCCTTTGCTCAGCTTTTCCGCCATCTCAATCCTACCAATGCTAACTTAATTGAAGCCTCCAGCGAGCAATCAGTCATCGCCATCTTTTTCCCCTCATTCTCTCGCACCAGAACCCTCTTCCAATTTCTTGATCTGAACCACAACGCACAAACCTCCCTTTGCTCACCGGAGCTCCACTGCTAGCCTCCAGTATCTCCCCATCCTGAGTGGCGGAGGTACCAACCCGGCTGGTGGATAAGCCACTCACCCGAAGCGGTAAGTGGTCACGCCACCGACGGGTGGACCCCAGGGCACAGCCAGGCCCACCCCGGTCAAGTGACCACACCTGCCATCTTCCCGCCTCTACCATACCACAGGCGTATTTCTTTCAAAAGCAGAAAGCGTAAACTAATATAAGCTCTGGTTTTGTGATTATTAAACCAGTACCCGTCAGTCCGGTTGGTTCGATAAGTTCTAGACCGGTTCTTGAAACTCCAAAATTATTTTTGGGATCTTAAATGAATTTAGGAACTTTTGGTTCAAACAAGTCTTCAAAATTTTTAACCATTCAATCTAAAAAAGCGAAGGTTAGAATTAGGGTTAGTCTTTCTTTTCTTTTATAACATATACATGTCTATTTTATTTCCATATCACCTTAAAAGTGATCTTTAAATGTTTCTGAGTATTCAAAAACTTTATAGCACTCAATAGGCTAGAAGATCAAATCATTCTAGATTAAAAACTAAAAAGCATGGGCTTCGTTCATTCAAAGGAACCTTCATCTCATGCCATATGCAACCACTAATGAGTCATTTTTCTTTTATTTTGACCTAAAGTCCAGGACCTTGTAAACCTAGTGCCAACTCAAGTTCCACTTATAACCACCCCTGGACTCCGTCATGCGCACCCGTAAACCTGAAAACTTGAAGATTACTATAAGGGTCGGTTCTTCTTGAAACCCAAAAACCCTAAGTCAATGACTTTAAAGCCATGACATCTAATACCACATCGTATCAACGTTCTTTTCTCTTATCATGGCATATCATTCGAGTCCTATTTGGGTTTTCTTGGCTTGGTTGTTTATTTGGCATTCCTTCCGACGTGTAGTTGACGGGGTGAAGTATGTGTGCCAGGAGAATCCAGAATCACCCTTGTGTCAGGATCAGAACCAGGAACTACCAGGCAAGCATTCCCACCTTGACCATGTTAAAACATGTATGTGATGAACTTAAGTATTTTGTTTTCAACTTGCATGCTATATTTGTATCAACGCTATGTTAAGTTAAGGGTAGCTATGACCTATAGATGCATGGCCAAGGATCCGACATGAAATGTCTTTGTAGCTCTAGCAATATACACTGGATATTGTAACTCTGGTGAGATATTAGATATGTAGGCTGTAAACCATGCTTAGACCCGCCCTAGAACAAAACCCCAAAGGTTTTACGGGTTCGAGAATTATTTTGGGTCTAGGAATAAAACCCTCGGGGTGATGTGAGTTGCCCAAGGAGGATGTTGAAAGAGTTTTTACTAAAAACCCAAAATCAAGTGGGAGATGATTTCGATTTGGGTAAGAATGGTAAGGGGAGCCGTAAGATTGTTGTAGCATGTAGGGACATGGTTGTATGATGGTATAATGCAATCTTGCTTGAATCAAACAAGGACTGAGCCTAGGTTTCGCTAAACCAGGTTCACCCCATATGTCCACATGGCCTTTATGGGAAAGATTTGGCTAATTATCCCGTAGAGTACTAGTGTCTAGACCTGTGGGCAGTAGGAAGAAAGTGCTAGGTGGATTTTTATCCCTAGAGGACCTCCGTGTGGCTATGTAGGAAGTTGTTCGACACAAAGGTGAGTCTACTTTGGGTTGTGTGTCGAGGACCGCCGAACATAAATGAAAACTGGGTAGATTTCATCTAACGGGTCCAAGCCTAGTACGAAAATGGGGAAAGGTCTCATTGTAATAACCCTACCAATACACCTCGTGAAGTGTATTCGTAGCACTCGGCAACAAGGGGGACTTAAATCTTGTGGGTAAAGCCATACAACCTCTGCAGAGTGTTAAAATCTATTCGAATAGCCACGTCCTCGGTTATGGACACAATTTGACAAGACCACACACTGGCTTGACTAAGTTTTGTTTGCAAAACTTGGAAAGGGGTTAAGGACGTGGGCATATGTGTTCACAGGGTGCAATTTATGCTACAAGCTAGTAGCAAGGAATTGCAGAAGCAAGACCTAGTCGTGCTACATGGGATAGTATGTACAGGTACCAGGGGTTTGAAGGAGGTGATAGGTGAAGCTATCGGCCTGATATGTGAATAGGGTTGCGGAAGCTATGGCATGAGATGATATGAACACTTGGGCTAAGATTGATTTCAAAACTTCTTTATAAACTACTATTCTTATGTTCAACCGAAAACTTACTTTTCTGCACAATATGCAACATAGGATAGAGCTGCCTCCCTTGAATCAACCCTTGCATAAATTATAACCATTATATTATCCCATGGGAATGGTTTTGCGAGTACATTCAATGTACTCACCTGGCTTGTTAATGTGACTAGGCGAAGAGGAATGCTACTCCGAAGACGATGACAGCGATTATGAGGGCTAAGGCGTTACCCCGGTCAGTTGCCTGTTGGGTAGGCATGTTGATGGGCCATATCTACGTATTTCTATTTCCGCTGTAGACTCTTTTATTCAGCCAACCGGCTATGTATGTTCAATAAAGACCATAGAGGCTTATGTGTGTATTAGACTCGATAATATATGACTATGTTATTAAGTATCTTGTGTGTACTGGCTACTGATCATGGGACTAGTACAGAAAACACAGGGGGTTTATCCGGCCTTAAAACTGAGTATGCCACACATCGGCTGCTCTCTTGGAGACCGCTCTAGCATGTGCACGTGAGGTTGACACTAGCAGGGCTATAGATTCAAGATGAGCATCACCGAACCCTACCTTGGATTGTGGACTTTGCCAAATATGAGGTGCAATGACGAAAACTCTCTCATTTGCCTTCGGTGCACAACTCGAGCAAAGTTAGTAGAGTAACTCATGGATCTTTTCCATCTTCGCTTGATGACAACATTTGGTGGCAACGCACAACTAAAGGAAGTGATAGGTGCCCTGAAAACCTGTTGTCGTTGGATCTTCTCCCAAATGAGCTATTTGCCACAACCGTGCACCTCCACCATGGAGAGATAACCATGGTCCAAGGCATGAACGGATGCAATCGTTAGCTCCCCTTGCTCCAGCTCCACGAATGCAGGCTATCTAGGAAGCCACCATAGAGGCCATGGGTGTTAACCAATGGAGTGGACTAGACTGAAGCACCCTGAGGCAAGGAGGAAAGGAAAAGTTGGACCAGAGGACCACACAACCAAATGGCACCACGCCATTGGAGATCAATGAAACAGAGGGGATGGTAGCAAAACTCACATCTTTTGCTAAGCCGGCGAGACCTAGACGAAACTCTCGAGCAATGCGACAAATAGAGACACCGATTTGGGAGAGAGAGACCCTCCTAGATCTGATTTATTGGAACTGGCCTTGGGGGGGAGAGTAGGGAGCAGATCCAGCGGTGAAAGGAAGCAGTATAACAAGCGAAAGCAAGCCCACCTCATCCCCTTGCCGTAGTTGCCGCCCACAAGCAGCGACAACCACCCGACAGTACCATGGCAACAAAACCCATAACGGAGGCAACCACTAAGGAAGCAAACGTAAGATACATATTTAGGGGAGAGCAAGATCCCCTGTTTCACCTTCCCAACCGACGACGCTACCAGATCTAGAAGGGAGAAGGGCCGGAGGAGAAGAAGAAAGGGGAGACAACAAGAAGAATCGTGAGAGCACACGGGGGAGGGATCTCTCGGTTGGCCGTTCCTCTTCTACTCTCGTTTATCTACTGTTCACATGTCGCTGTGACTAGCTTTGCCACAAAGTTTGTGACGGCCATTGTAATTATTACCTGAGTTTACGCCTACAAATTTGCCACCCGTTGTTCCGATGTCGGTCCCATTGGTCACCGCAGTGTGATTGCCTGGGCTCTTCTGCCTTCCAAAAAATTAATACCAAGGGAGTTTATTATTTCTTTTTCTTTAAGAGCGAGAGTATACATGGTGGGTGGAGGAGAAGTCTGGATGCTTCCACAATGTATCAAAAAAGCGTGGTCAAATTCAGTGTTTTTGAATTTGGCACCGGTGCCACACGCTGTGAGGGCATTGCCAAAACGGAAAAAACAAGGCATCAACGCATGAAGGTGCTCCCGTGCCAAAGTTTGCTAAACAATAAGAGAACTCCATCATAGTACATTCCTCCCACCTCTCTCTCTTCACGCGATGGCAAGGACACGCCCCTGGCCTCCCTCTCACTATGCTCGAGCTCATCTGAGCCACAAAGGAAAGGAATGGTGGGGATTCTAAGCAATGGAAGATGAGACAACAAGAATAAGCAAGAAATAAAAAATTCAAATAACAACAGAGCGAGAGAGCAAGAAATCAAGGACAAGTGCTCATATCTTCTGTTCTAGAGGGATTTGTCACCGGGTCTGGAGGGATTTGGCGTTGAAAAGAGAGAGCTACGGTAGGGAAGAGAGGATGGTACAGCCCAAGAAAAGAGCTCCAGATTTGAGGTTAGTCGGATGGAAGATTTGGAGGTGGCCAAAGGAGAGAGTTGAGAAAGGTCAGATGAGAGATTAGGCCGTTCAGGAATGTAGGGTAGGTAGAGGAGGTGGAATGAGGGAGGAGCTAAACGAGAAAGAGAGGAGAGAGTAATTTTTAATGTCTTTTAGGCTGCATACGGATCTCACTTCTAACAGTATTTAGCAACACCTTCGTTGAAGAGAAATTGTTAATTTGACGAGAGTACCAAATGCTATATAGAGTACATGACAAATTTGAGCACCCCTGCGTCATGGATGCCCTGTGAGAGGAGACTCAGGTGGCTGCTGGTGGGGCACACAGGGTGGGACTAGCCAGCGCAGGAGCAGGGCGGCGGCACCGAAATCCCCACCGCCCACGTACGCGGTGCCTCAGAACATTTATTATTTAAAGCGGATCTCCCGTCACCATAAATAGATCATCGAACCTAGGAATATCTTCACGTGGGCACCTTGCCATCTTTCTTAATCACAGACGTACCCACTTGCCTTTGGAGAAATGAAACGAAAAAGAATGAACTTGGAGGAGATCAAACAAGAATGCTAGCTACAAGTCACAAGCCGTTCACAGAGCGGCAATCAGAAGACTAGAGTGACACTGCAGCTGAAAAGCAAGCTATCCCTTAGAGAGAGGACTTTTGGCTTCTAAGCTCTAGTACTTTTTAATTTTAAAAATATCAAAAAATATATTTATGATTTTAGAAAGATCCAAAAAAGCAAAAATTCTTCAAAAATGTTTTCATTTGTGATTTGCATAAAATCAAGAAAGAGATGATAATGTAACACATAGTAGTGCTCTAAATTTGTTGTTCACTACTACATAAACCATTTAACGGGACGCACCTCTATAGACCGTTCTGTGGAATGGTCTAGGGAAACAGTATCACAAACGGTTCCATTCACGCACCGTCTGAGAAAACGACAACCGGCTCTACCCATTAAGCGAGACACTATAGTACAGACAGTTCATTACAAGAACCATCTGTAAAAATAACACATACCCTTCCAAATAAGAACCGTTTATATAAATGATTACGTGAGACACTATAATATTTTTACAAATGGTTCTTGTTTGGAAGGGTCTGTACAAATGATTAGGTGAGACACTACAATATTTGTACAGACGATTCTTTGTTAGGAAGGGTCTGTACAAATAATTAAGTAGGATACTACAATATTTGTATAGACAGTTCTTTGTTTGGAAGGGTTTTTACAAATGATTACGTGAGACACTACAATATTTTTATAGACAGTTCTTGTTTGAAAGGGTCTATACAAATGATTAGGTGGGACACTACAATATTTTTACAGACGGTTCTAGTTTTAGAACTATCTGTACTGTAACGTCCCACTTAACTTGTTAGATTTAGTCTCATATCGACAGTTGAAGTGGAGGAAGATTACCTTATAAAGGTTGGTGCTTCATACCTCTCTAAAGCAATGGGGTGAGAGAATAAAAATACCACATGCGCGCGCTTGCTTGTCTCTCTGGGGCGGGGCGGGTCGGGTCGGGTGCACACGATGTGCACGTGAACGGGAGCGGTTAGGTGTGGCAGGGCCGAGCGTGTTCGTACTTGATGCGTGCGTGAATGGTACGTGCGGGTCGCTTGGCTCTAGTCCTGTTTTTCGCAATCCTAAAATAACATCACAGATGGTTAGAAATATACCGTCTGTACAAATCTGATTTGTACAGACGGTTTAAAAAAGTGTCATGCATGTGGTTTATGAACCATCAGTAAAAAATAATTTATGTAGTAGTGGTTTTTTTCACTGCTGGTAAAAATATGTATTCATCGTCGACCAAAATTTGCAGTCCCACGAAACAATACAATGCTTACAAGTGCGATTTTTCTCAAGAGCTTTTGCCGTGCTAATTCTGATTTCCGCCTGGAATCAGTAGAGCCCGAACTCCCAAAGCAATTACCGGTTATCCCTCTATTTCTGAATGCATATGTTTCTGAGATTAATTACACGTCAACCAAGATGCACACTCGAAAGACTGCATTACCACTCTTTATTAGTCCACTTATTACTCTTGAAAGCTGAGTGTTACTTTAATTGTAGTAATAAATGACATTAGGAATGACCAAATGGAGGGTACATAAAATAAAAATTGTTTGAAAGTTATCTCAAAATGGTAGAGCATATGTACTCTTTTCAATTCACAAAAAGTTGACATTATTGACATGGCAAGATCTTTAAAACCAATCTTTGACCACTAATTTCTATTATAATCTATTCTATATATAAGAAAGCTGCTAGTGTTTCTTGCAAAGTATTGCGCCATGTCATTTTTAATCGTGGCAACACTTCAGCTGTTAGATCGTTCCATCAGTCCACGCAGGCTGTCAGATCTCAGCATCGAAAAATATCATCTAAATCATACAATAATCTTTTTTTTACAATTGAGTCCTCCTTTTCTTCCCTAAAACCTCCTAGTCCCCGACCCACGCTACCCCTGCTTGCCACTACAACCACCTCACGCCCGATTTTCCCCGCCGTGAACTTCGTTGAACTATGGCAGCTGCATTTGTCGCCTCCACCACGCGGCCGCTCCGCGCGACGCTGCACCGTCGAGCGCTCGGCGAGCACGCGGCCTTGCACCATGCTCCGCCGCTCCACGGATGCCACTGGCCGCCACCGCCACGCCTCACCGTGATGGCCTCCTCCACTAGCACCGAGAAGACCACCGACAGCGAAGGCCTTGGGCGATTCTACTTCAACTTCACCAGGTTCCTCTTCCCGCTTGGCCCCTTCCTCAATGGCCGCACCATCTACACCGAGCTAAATACCTCGCCTCATTTTTGTTTGCTCTGCGGAGACGTCTCCTTTGCAAAAATCTGCCTCATTTTTGTTCTCTGGATGTTGCAACAGGCCGTGAAGGGCAGCATGTGGTTGTTCGAGCAGGAGCAAGCTCTAGGGTTCAGCAGCATCTCCACCAACACCCGCATGACCGTCTTCCTTGATGGGGTTGCGCTGCAAACATTTGTGTGTAGTTGGTAGCTGGAACAATGCACATTTCTTTAATTGGATTTGTGTTTTGGCCTTGAGCCTTTGAGGTTAAAGATGTGTGCACCAGTTGTTCGTACAGTCTGAGGTCAAAGATTGCACATAGAACAAAATCAAGGGGTGCATCGGAGAGCACCGAACGATATGTATAGGAGAGTTTATCCACTATTCTTAGTAACATGCGGTTTTAGTTTTTTTCCACATTAACTGTTAAATCAGTTTCATAGTAAGTGACTCTCCTTATGCGTGGTCCTCACCCCTGGTGGAACCCAAGGTCCATACATAGGCTCTGGTTACCAGGTTAGGTTGCAGAAGGTCCGTGTGTCAATGTGAGCCGACTTGCTGATGAACTAACTAGAGTACTTCTCTATTTTTCTTTTCACATGGTAAATCATGGGATGCACCTACACCTGGAAGATTGCGAATATAAACATTGTGCTTTGCCAAATCAGATAGATCACGATGCTAACATTACCTTGAAAGAGTCATGTTAGGAGAACAAAGGAAAGGGCCTTTCTTGGTATGGATGTAGTGTTCTCTTTGCGAACACAAGTGTATGTTTAATCTGAAGAATGGTATACATGAAGTCATGATTTCCATCTTTCTATGTTTCTATTGTCAATTTAGTACATTGTTTTCATTCCTCATTCATGCAGTTTCATACCTTAGCCTGGCATTTCATTTCCCATCTTTTTTATTTATGTTTCCTTATAATTGCCATTGCTCATCGTTTATAACTCATTTTGCTATCTATAATGCTTGGTAGCGAAGGTGGTATAGCAGCCATTTCCATGTTGTTAGCGGTGAAAGCAATACCAGTTCACATCCATAAGCGTCGCAGGTGAAAATATAACTTAGCGTCACGCTTTTTGCACGGGGCATCATCTAGTATATTTATAGAACTCAATAAAATTTGGATGTTGTGAAAACACTTTTTAAAACAAATCTACAGATATAATTTATAAGTATCTAATATAAATATTAAACATATATAAGTAACTCGAGGGAGTATGTAGAAACAATATGTGAATATTAGAACGATGCATGTTCAAAAAGAAAGGGAATATAAAACTAAGACGATATACAATTAAATTTATAGGTCAATTTAGGTCAAATAGTATCCTCTAGAAATACGGGTATAATAACGTCCTCAGAGAGTGGGTGCATGTGCATATTTATTATATTATTAAAAAGATAGAAAAAGAAGCACAATGTTCGTCCACATGAGCTAAAATATCTTCTCAATTGATCATGGTATAGGTCTATATTATAACAGTGTAGACGAATTAGATTGTTTACAAAAGTCCATAGTAAATACAACTCTCATTAGGTGGAAAAAGTACATAACTCTATTTTAGAATCCGTTGTAGATACAATTCTTTTTTTCAATGACATATAAAATCTAATGAAGTAGCGAATGAAATCAAATAATATTTAATGGCCGGCACAAATAACTAACAACTGAGAGAAAAATAATAACAAATGCCACAATATGTTGTAAGTCTAGCCATGCAAATGCACGCCCACCCCGCTAGTTCTTGCATATTTGCAATTGTAGCAAGAGTGCATCATGATACTAAACTTGTAGGGGTGAAAGAAAAGCTGATTCGGTTGAATGGTGCTTCTTTTTTGTCGGTTTCAGAGGCGAAGTTTATAGTGTTGGATTTGGATACAGATATAGATCCGTGGGAGTTAGATTGGTATGGAAACGGAGCAAACTCAGACTGGATAGAAAAAATAGGTGGATATCTAAATATAGACTATATAATATGGGAGTTGATGAATGGTGTCACACTTTCTCTTCCCATTTTAACCCTTCCCTCCACTAACCACATTCCTAAATTTTTTTTAACAAAAAGAATAAACTAACTAACTTAAATATAATAAAAGCTCCTAATGATTGATTTAACTACCACCCTAGAAAATCTCTAACAAAATGAGATTGATGATGTGATGAATACCGATTGAGCAGGATGTAACCGACAATCTTCACTGGGTTAAGCCCCGCGGTGCCAAACCAGAGGGCTAGGTGGTGCGGGGGTTGCCACCAGCCGACTCACTAGAGACGAACACCTGGCCTGAGTCAGCCGTGCCGGTGAGCCACAGGTCCGATGCGAGCTGGTCACGGAGCCAGAGAAGGGCTACCGGGAGACGATGCTCCGGCGTGAGGCGGTAGTCAAAGGAGAGCATGATCACGAGGAGTTTTGCGGCAAGGCGGAGGCAGCTGGCGTGAAAGCTAGGCCAGGCGCAAGAGCCAATGCAAAAGCCATTGCTGTGGAAGTATAGGCAAGCATGGGAAGCTTCTTCTCACCCTCAGTCGAAGGAGAGCATGACCGCGGGGAGCTCCACAGAAAGGGGAAGGCAACCATCGTGGAAGCTGGACTAGGTGCAGGAGCCAATACAAAAGCCCTTGCTGTGGAAGTAGGCAAGAACGAGGAGCTTCTTCTCACCCTCCTCCCCGGCCATTGTCGTCGCCGGCTTGTACACGCAGAGGCCAAGGCTACAGCCGGCGTCTTACACAACGTCCCTCAGCACGACAGTGCCGTTGCTGAGTAGCTATAACACTCCACGACAGTCCTCCATGACATGCGGCTACGGCTGTGGTTTCGGATGAGTCGAGTACGCCATTGCCTGTATGCACGCGCACGTGTGAGTCACGATGGGCTGCGGTGTGGAGCCATGTGCATAGCACTGTGTGCGTGCCTATATACGCATCTATTCATGTATTCAGGCTTGCACATGTTGACAAAGGCATAGTGTAGCTGTTGGAGCCGAAGCCAGCGAGAGATGCGCAACCAATCAAGATGACTGTCCCTAAATGTCACAAGAGGGCCAAATACAATGACACAATATCACCATTGTTGTATGTACACCCTTCATTATCCTTAATCACATAATTACATTGATGCACTGAAGGCACCACTAACCATTACCTCTGGCAAATCAACCATGTTAGACAATCACTAGAGTTATAGAATATGCTACATGGTGGTTGTAGGTGGAGGAGACACAATGCAAAGAGCTAGAGGGATGCACAGTTGAAAGAATCTCAGATGCCGACTAGAGGGGGGGTGAATAGGAGGCTAACAAAAATTACTTCTTTTAACTAGATTGTTTAGATTAAGCCTTATGCAGAAGCAAGGATTAGCTAGCTGTGTGACAGGTGAGTGACACAGATAAGTTGCGATGTGTAAATTAGTATACAGTTGTCACACAGGTGCCTAGCACAGGTGGGCTAATGACTTAGCAAAATGATAAGCAATCAAAGTGTATGTGTAACAGGTAGCTGACACAGGTGTGAGATATGATCTATACCAACTGTGAGACAGCTAACAAGACACAGGTGTAAAGGTGATCTAAGCAGGTAAACAGAATATCTATATGAGCATACAAGCAAACAGATATAGCAAGAAGCAAGGAGTAAAATAACAAGTACTCAGCAGACAGAGTGTTTTTCACCGAAGTTCCCAGCTCTTTGCAAAGTGGTACGTCTCCGTTGGAGAGGCTACTCCGAAGAGATCGCCAGCACTGAATCATGCTTGTTCTCCGAGTACCTGATCTCAGGTCTCTTCCTTTGCTTGTGGAAGTCCTTTTGCTTGCAGCAGGTAGACTTCAATCACCCGCACAGACTACTGGTCCAGCCTACACAAGCTTGGGTGGTACCAGCAACTCCTACGCCCGTCTAGGAGTAGACACTCCAAGAGTAATAGATTCAGCAGTAACAACTCTTGGAGGAACCAATGCTCTTTGCTCAAGAACTCTAACCCTTCCTGAACTGACACTTAGGAAACTTGGCTTTCGTTCGGTGGAAAGAGGCTTTGCAATGGTCGAATGTGAGTTACTGATTGGCTCATTGGTTGAGATCAAAGACCTCTCCTGGTCCCCTATATATATGGTTCACAGGCACTTGACCATTACACTGTTGCCACGTAGGATTAAGTGAATCACCGGTGTCAGCCACCGGTGACACAGCCAATCACACCGTCCAATTATAATCGGCTCAAGCAGACCGATACCTGTGTCACCGACGGCACGTCTTGGCACATGACATGCCCTCAGCGCACACACTCTCTGAAACTTATAAGGAGAGAACCTCCGACAGCCCTCCGACTCAGCAGACAAGTTATCGCAGCGCAGGTTCCTTAGTGTTTACAAGCTCTCCCCTGGTACAGAGATGTACCTGAGTCATAGAGCGTTAGACCACCTGTGACACCGCTGTGTCACATCGGTGACTCTAACCCCTAGGCTTTTCTACTGCTAGCACTGCAGAGTGCCAGTTCCAACCAGTTTTGCAAAACTGCTGACACAGGACCACTAACCTCAAAGCATTAGTGCCACTGTCCAACATCCTGAGCATTGAGCAAATAGAACCTCCACAGATCATCATTGCTTCATCCCTCTTGATAGTACGGGCTTTTCCTATGGACTCAAAGAAACTAGCAAATCTAGGCTTTACCTGCCCACCAACTGTAGTCACGGCTCTTGACGCATCAAGCCATCATCACCTTGCTTGCAACTCCTTGCACAGCACCGACTTCTTCACAGCTGTGGCACAGCTGCCTAGCACAGCCATTCCTTAGTCCTGGAAATCACCCTTGTACCCTTTTTGATGGTCATCCTTTCTTTAATGACCCTTCTTCCTGGAACCTACAAACCTGCTTACACTCACTGTAAACATTAGATTCCAGTTTGAGTTGCCATTAACCATCAAAACCAACTTAGGGCCTAGATGCTCTGTCAATCTCCCCCTTTTTGGTGGTTAGTGGCAACCCATTCAACAAATTCGCATATCAATTTGAATAGAAGGTATATGTGCAGGTTGTAGAGAATACACTCCCCCTGAAGCTGTGCAAAAGAAATTTGTTTTTAACTTGCCAATGCACAGATTATGATTTTTGAATATGTGCAGCATTTTCTTAAAACTTACACTCTTATCAGTTCAGAACAATAAGTGTACCAGAGAATAATGAGCTGAACTGAAATATTTTTCTCTTGATGCATTTGCAAGGACCAGAGCATATGAAAATGTGTCAGAGCATCTGAATATATATCTTAGATCATATGAGAATATTAGAGAGCAGATTCACTATGGATATATGTATCAGAGCCAAACAAATTACTGGTCATATGTATCAGAGTGCCAATGGGCATATATATCAGAGCGAGAGCTCTAACATGAATATGTGAATCAGAGCATAAGTTTAATGAGCATAGGCTAGACATGAATCAGAACATAGGATTAATCATGAGTATATGAATCAGAGCAAGCAGACTAATCAGAGCAAAAACAGTCTAGACCTATGCATCAGAGCATTGGACATATGCATCAGAGCAACACACTTGGCACACTGAAATATTTCAGCATCAGAGTAAAATGAGCAAAAATAAGACTTAGTATTAATTGTAATCAAGGCAGAAGAATCAGAAATAGAACAAGCCTTGAGTACACCAGAAAATAATTTTCTTTCTCCCCCTTCCTCTATTCTCTCCCCCTTTGTACAAATCTCTCCCCCTACGTATGGATCTCTCCCCCTTTGACACTAAAACACCAGAAAGGGGTGAGGAAGAGACACATTCAGAGCTTTGACTTCAACAGCTGGAGAACTTCTGACATCTGAGCCTACAACTGATCAACCTTTGATTGCAGACTGGAGACTTTTGATCTGGATTGAAAGTTCTCTCGGTGCAGAGCTGCAAACTGTGTTGGCATCACTTTGTTCTGATAAGCTCTGGCTGCTGCTTGAGACATTAGAGAGGAGGACAGAGTGCCATCTTCAGCCACCTGTGTCACAGATACTAACTCAGCTGGGTCAGCTGTGGGAGTATCAGCGGTGACACCGGTGGGGACTTGGACTCAAGGCACAGGCACGGAGGGAGCAGGCGCTTGAGGAGCTGTTGGAGCAGCTGTGTCACCGGGAGCTGACACAACTGGTTCAGGGAATTCTCCAAACAAAGCTAGAACAGCAACCTCATCAGGATGGTCATCAGCCTGAGGCCTGAGCTGGGTCTTGATGGTCTTTACTGTCATGTCAAAGTTGGAATCCAGAAGACCTGTTCTCTGAAGGATCATGTACATGATGTACGATTCATACCTCAGCTTAGCTTTCTTGTCCTTCTGTACAACATCTGTCTCATGGAATATATATCTGGCCACATCAAAATAAATGTTCTTTGTTATGTACACCAGCACCTGCCATACTGAATTGTATGCTACATCTGTATTTCCTCCTTTGGGCTGGAGGGTGACATGAAGGATCTTGACTAGATGCTTTGCTGTGATTGTGATCCCTTGAAGTACACATGATCTGAAGGAGCATTGGCAGAGAATGTAAAATTCCTTGGATAAAATTCCTTGGATAGAATCTTCTTCTGACAGCCCTCCGACTTAGCAGACAAGCTATCGCAGCGCAGGTTCCTTAGCGTTTACAAGCTCTCCCCTGGTACAGAGATGTACCTGAATCATAGAGCGTTAGACCACCTATGACACCGCTGTGTCACACCAGTGACTCTAACCGATAGGGTTTTCTACTGCTAGCACTGCAGAGTGCCAGCTCCAACCAGTTTCATACTTATGCAAAACTGCTGACACAGGACCACTAACCTCAAAGCATTAGTGCCACTGTCCAACATCCTGAGCATTGAGCAAATAGAACCTCCACAGATCATCACTGCTTCATCCCTCTTGATAGTATAGGCTTTTCCTATGGACTCAAAGAAACTAGCAAATCTAGGCTTTACCTGCCCACCAACTGTAGTCACGGCTCTTGACGCATCAAGCCACCATCACCTTGCTTGCAACTCCTTGCACAATACCGGCTTCTTCACAGCTGTGGCACAGCTACCTAGCACAGCCATTCCTTAGTCCTGAAAATCACCCTTGTACCCGTTTTGGTGGTCATCCTTTCCTTGATGACCCTTCTTCCTGGAACCTACAAACGTGCTTACACTCATTGTAAACGTTAGATTCCAGTTTGAGTTGCCATTAACCATCAAAACCAACTTGGGGCCTAGATGCTCTTTCAATAGTGGTCACCACCTCAATGGAGTGGGGAGGGGAGAAGATTTTGCTATTTGTTGCCACTCGAATAGAAATCATACATGGTCACACGTACATAAAGTATAACGATTATTCTATCAATGCGTTTGTACGTTCCTTATGTTTCGAAGCAACATATTGGTACCCTACTATTATAGTATATCATAAGAATATATTTTTAACAAAACCACGTGAGTTAATGAAATAAACAGTATACATTTAATCTGAAAATCACACGCTGAGTGCGATTGCCGATATATAACAATTACTCCCTCTGATTCATAATATAAGTAGTTTTAGACTTGAGCACAAGAGTTAATGTACCAAATGACACTATTATCCTTGCCTCTCATGCAATAAATAATCTAGGATATGTAAACATGAGAAAAGAGGTCATTAACTGTAACACCCCGGCCTCTCACCCGGATCGGCAGCATTACGCTTGACTATCACCTGGGATCCAGACTGGCCCCACAAATCAACAGTAATCTTTTCTGCGCACTTTGTCCTCACTCGTGCGCACTCGAGAAGAACTTCTCGATCGGTCACCCATCCCCAAAATGCTCCAAGCCAAGCACGCTTAACCTAGAGGTTCTTTGGAGATGAGCTTCCGAAAAAGAAGGTGCACCTTGTTGATATAAGTAGTCTATCAATCCTATTAATCAGGATGTCACATACACCCCCCTTAAAGGATCCGACGTCCTCGTCGGCCTAGCAGGAACGTTCCCTCTTCGCACACGTCGTCCATGCGTCCAGTGTCGGCACATGTGCCATGCCGTATGCCTCGACGGGCCACACGCGCCATGCGCCACATGTGCGCGCCCCTGACCTGCACACGCCCGTGTAACCGCGAGGGCCGGCTCTGATACCATTCTGTAACACCCTGGCCTCTCACCCGGACTGGCGGTCGTTACGCCTGGCTATCACCTGGGACACGAGGTCGGGGTGTTACATTAACCATAACAATTAAAGAGAGGTAGACTAGGAAAAAAACTAATATAAATGTGCATTAAAGTTTTAAAACTACTTATATTTTGATAAACCTCTTGAATCCTGAAACTACTTATATTAAGAATCAGAGAGAGTAACAAGCTACAGGACTACTACGAGATTACGGAATCAAAAGGGGGTAAAGTTAAACATCTATAGTAAAACATATCGTGCACATACACACAACGGCGTCTTATAAACAAAATAACATCCATGTATTTCAGGTTCATAAATAAAACTCTAGTAGTATTCTAAGAAGAAAATGTTAGCAATACCATATGCTATACTACACCTAGATATTAATTACAAACTTATTACTATATCTGCGCCATCGGATCCAGAACGGTATGACTCCACTAAACAATCTTTGTCCATAGCACGCGGAGTCTCCATTTCTAAATGCTAGTCTACGCCGTAGGACTTGGGAGTTCGTTATTGCTTACTTGATCTACGTGCATCAGAGTAGCATAATGATCGTGTACAAACATTCCAGAACGAGGGTACGGGTAGTATTATCACCGTACAATAGCAGGTGTGCCACTGTTGTTAATGCGCTACACGAGCTATGCCAGTGCCACCGCCAGCAAGGAAATGGGAGCGACGAGAGCCACGTGGACTGGTGACGCGGACTCACCCTTAAGTGCAATGCAATTTAAGCAAAGCTGGTGGAGCCTTTCCGAATTTGGCAGAAACGGCCAGCCTTGCGTCGCGCGGCTTCTCCTCTCCTCCTGAGTTCGGCCGTGGCCGCGGCGGCCGCCTCCTCCTCCCTCCCTCCTCTCCTCGCTTATATATATATATCCCACCCGCCGCATCATCTCGCGCTCCTCCTCCTCTCTCCCTCTCTTCTCTGTCTCATCCACGCACGCTCGCGTCTGCTCCGATCCGATCTGCCGGCCGAGGCACACCCCCAACCCCTCCGCCTCTCACCCGCGTGGCCGCCACCGCCGTTCCGTTCTACCTCCGTGCTGTCTCCACCCCCGTCCGCAATCTTGGACATTGGTTTTGGAGGTATGAGCTTTTAGTCATCCAGTGATTACTTAGACCCAAACTAACCTCCACAAATTTTGGGTGCACACCAGGCACACCATCTAGATCCGAGCCTGGCTTGATGTCAGATTTGTTCGGTTTTGGTGGATTATTTTGTTCCGTCTGGAATTGTGAGATACTGCTCATTATTACTAGCAATTGGGTTGAAATTGGGATGATTGCTGGCACAGTGGGGACTACGGCTACATGCACTTTTGTAGCAGTTGCGGTCCACCCACAACTTCAACTTGTCATTTTAATAACTCTATCCGCTCAGTTCTTGAGCAATCGTACCCAAGTGGTCACGCCGAAACTGCATCGTGTTATTACGTGATTGGCTTAAAAAGGTTGTAATTCAATATGTGCAGATGGACTTTTGTGTCTTCTTTTCGTGTTTACTGCCTCTCCAAACCGCGACATGAAATCAATTTGTGGTCGTCCAAGTCCATTTGTGGGTTTTATTATTGGTCAATATGCTAGGACTATGGAAAAGGACCAGAGAATCAGGTTGTGGTTGTAACTGCATGCTCATCTCACTCAGTAGTGAGAACGGAGTACTATATGGATATACATAATAAGAAGTGCTTTGATCACCTTACTAAGTTTGTCTCACTCAGTTGGGTATATTCAAGTGCAGTAGACTGTGCACTGAAATGAACATCACAATAGTAACTGAATTGTAAATTACTCATATTTTGAGAAAATATCTTGAGATTACAAATAACCTCTCTATTGGGGTTGGTAACCTTTGATCACCTCACTAAGTTGTTTGGTACCAGTTAAAACGATGGCACCTTTATGAGTTCTCTTAAGATTTTCACAGAGCTGATGTGTCTGCGCCACAGAATCGCGTAATTTGTCTGCACAAGTTACTGAGATGCGCTAAGCGGTGCCCAGTTGTTCAGAATGAGATTGTTTTCTGAACTTTGTACACTGACTACATGCTTGTATTTTATGGCACCGCATCTCAAAAATTGTATTTACTATTTGGTATTTCCAGTTGTGCTACTGACACGCCTCCACATTTCTCAGCAGATTAATATTTCCAAGTCAAGATGGTTAACTTCGGGAAAAATTGATGGCCGACCAAGTTCCTGAATGGAAAGGGTATGTTCCAAGGCTTAATTTTTTCACTTACTGCTTATGTTAGTTTTAGACCAATCTAAACTAATGAGTTTTCTAAACATCATTGGTCTTCCATACCTCTCCAGTTAGTAGTTTACATTAACTGCTTCTGAGGAAACTTATCTAGATTTCATTTTCTTAATCACATTTACTGAACAACATGGTTACCTGATAATGGAACGTTGGAAATTTTTAACCTTTGGTTGTCTTATATTCTTGTAACCACATTGCATGGACAGCCATGCTCTGTTCTGTGTTATAGTACATTGCAGCACTTAGCTGTGCCCACTTCTTGGTGTAAAAGGTTGGAAATATATGTCCTTAGTTACCAGACGTTTAGCTTTGTGTTTGTCATGTCAATATTTTCAGGTACTATATAAACTACAAGCTGATGAAGAAGAAAGTAAAACAATATGGGCAGCAGATCCAACAGGGGGAGAAAGATCGTCGTCGGGTTCTCAAGGATTTCTCGAAGATGCTTGATGATCAGGTAATGCTCAGAGAGATATGTCTCTGAAAACTCATTACTTCATTCTCCCTGATCTGCTTTAACTTGCGGGCTTTAGCTTCTCTGTGAATATTTAACTTGCTGACTGTAGCATCAAATGGTGAGCATGCATACTTCTCTATATGTTGTGTTTACACATATATGTTGATATATGTCAAATTATCAATATGCGACCTCATTTACAGAGAACTCAATAGTTGTGCTCTTGCATGGTTGGGAATGCAATGCCATGTATGTGAATGACTTGTTCAAAAACTCATATCTGACATGATGCTAAGGTATATTATTAAAAGTTCATGAATCGACCTTTTCTGCCAGTGAGATGTTTTAGAACCTATTGTTCTGTGTTTCTCTGGAATTGCTGCTTTCTATTATTCCATGTTAATTCATCTAGTATCTTCCTTGGAATGGTATTGATGCGAAAAAATTCTGTAGTTGATCCTACTGAAATCTATGTTTTAATTTACTGATGTTTTATTTTCTGTTGGTTCAGATTGAGAAGATTGTCCTGTTTCTGTTGGAACAACAAGGAATGTTGGCAAGCAGGATAGAGAAGTTAGGAAAGCAGAGGGCAATACTAGCAGAACAGCCAGATATATCTGGTATTGCTGAGTTGCGCAGAGCTTATAGAGAAGTTGGTCTGGACCTTATCAAACTTCTCAAATTTGTTGATCTGAATGCAACTGGCATTAGGAAAATTTTGAAGAAGTTTGATAAGCGCTTCGGTTACAGATTTACTGATTACTACGTATCAAGCAGATCAAATCACCCATATTCTCAGCTACAGCAGGTCTTCAAGCATGTGGTAATGTACTGGCTCCAGATTTAAGTTCATCCAATTCTTTTATTATACACTTCATATATATTATATATGTTGTGTATACTGTATTTGGATCTGAACCTATGGTCTTGCTTTTCCAATTCCTTGAAGCACTCTACGGAACATACAGTTGTATATCTTACCATCTGTTATATGCAACCAGGGTGTAGGAGCTGTTGTTGGAGCCTTGTCACGTAACCTTGCTGATCTTCAGGAGCGTCAAGGAAGTTATTTGTCTATTTATGACCAGCCATCTGCTGCTCTCAAGGTTTGTTTATTTTCTCTGCTGCTCTCATGATACCGAAATTGATAATGTCGCCATGCTTAAAGACTTCTTTCTGATCGTTCTATTCTTGATCCACTGTAGGACCCAGTCATTGACATGATAAATTCATCGGTGGATAAGCTAACACGCTCAACTAATTTTCTACGGTTTTTGGGGCAACATGCCCTAATTGCGGATGAGGAGTCTCCTAGTACTGCAGGGGAGGAAGAAATAGAAGATCAGAAATACCATTTCATGTCCCTTATGTTGAATTTGGTGAACACATTCCTTTACATGGTCAACACATACATCATTGTGCCAACTGCAGATGACTACTCAGTGAGCCTTGGGGCTGCTTCTACTGTTTGTGGTGTTGTTATTGGTTCAATGGCTGTTGCACAAATATTTTCCTCAGTGTACTTCAGTGCATGGTCCAACAAGTCATATTTCAGACCACTTGTTTTCAGCAGTATTGTTCTTTTCTTGGGTAATGTCTGCTATGCAATGGCTTACGATATGAAGTCCCTGACAGTCCTTATCATTGGCCGTCTACTGTGTGGGTAAGTATCTTTACAAGGAAGCATTGTTCACTATACAGCTATATCTGAGCATTTGTTTGCTCCAGCTGTATGTTCTATCAAATTTATCCTATAATAATTGCTTTAGGTGTATGGCAATACCTACCTTTCTTGTGAACTGTTTCTGTTCGTTGTCTGCTGTATATTCTTGTGGAAGATCAAAATAATTTCCAATCAAATAACCATAACATACCATTTACAATACCCTGTCATATTGTTGATTGCATCCATGGCAGGAAAACAAGTTCTTTAGTAGCAAGTGCCCTTTACTTCTAAAGTAGTGTCGATAAGAAACATTCGCATACAACAATTGCAAAGATGCCATTTCATTCCTATGTGTAGAAGATATATGAAGGGTTAAACATGCACATACAGTTGCAAAGTTCTTATATCATCTGTATATGTTGGAGATATCTGTTTGATGCGATCAAGTTTCAGTAGTTACACAGTTTCCTGTGAACTTTCATTATTCTGACGCTCTGAAAATCCTGTACTTATGTTCTACATCCCAGTTAATTATCTTTTGAGCACTCTTTTATGTGTCATGTTTTAATGAATGTAATCATTGTGATGCAGGTTGGGTTCTGCAAGAGCTGTCAATCGCCGATACATTAGTGATTGTGTTCCTGCAAGGATACGTATGCAAGCTTCAGCCGGATTCGTCAGTGCAAGTGCGCTTGGCATGGCTTGTGGGCCAGCGCTAGCTGGTTTACTTCAATGGAGATTTAAGATCTACATGGTTACATTCAGTCAATCAACTCTACCTGGTTGGTTGATGGCAGTTGCATGGCTACTATACTTAGTTTGGTTATGGATCTCGTTTAAGGAACCAAATCGTGCCACAGAGGTCAATGATACCCCACAAAATCCTGCTTCTGGTAAGTCCAATATCTAATGAGCTGCTGCCTTCGTTACCAGTTGGATCCTCCATTGTAAAGAAAATTGTCTGATCACTCTTGATTTAATTGGATGGTCATCATGATGACAGGACATAGGGTGGATATGGAGCAATTAGAAAATGGACTTGCGCAGCCATTGCTCAGGGATTCTGAAAGCAAACAAAATGAAGATGAAGATGAAGGTGATGATAGCGAAGAATCTGCAAAAATTTCTCGCAAGCCTGCAACTTCGATTGGTTCAACATACAGATTGCTTACTCCGTCGGTAAAGGTATCATATTTAAGCCAAATTATCCACTAGCTGCTTGATTTGCTTCTGTACCTGCTTTATTTGGATTGTGTTGAGATGAAGTGGTGAGGCATTGGAAGTAGGTTATATGTTGTCTCAGCCGTAGTCTTTACTTCTTATATGATCCTTAGGTAGGTTTCTTTCCTTATCAGTAACAGAAGAAATGCAGCACTAATTTGATCTTTCACTTCTTTAAGGAACACAGTTACCAAAAGATAGTAGCAGGTGGTTTTGATTAGTCGAAGTTCCCTCTTCTATTTGCAGAAAGACACAGTATCCTGGAAATTTTTTAAGTTGGGGAAGTGTGAATGTTTTCCCAAACATACCGAATCCAGTAGGACAGTATCCTGGATAAGTTTTAAGCTGGGGAAATGTGAATGTTTTCCCAGACATACTGAATCCAGTAGGGTATTCAACGCAAATGTGTCCCTGGTAGACTGTAAATTCCTCTGCTTTTCCCCAATACCTTGGTTTAGCTGTACATGAGGGTTTTGGGATTCCAACCCTACATTACACAAACGGCTGTAAATTGTTCCAATTCTTTTTGTTAGAGATTTGTATTGTATTAGGAGTACATCTCATATTAGGAGTATCTCTCGTGTACATGTACTATATATATGGCCTATTGGCCTAGAGCAGTAGACACGTTGCCTCCATCTTAACATAGTATGGGAGCAAGCTTCTTTTATGGCTAGCTTGTTCGATCCTTTTTTCCGCTCGTTCTTGTTAGAATCTATCAATTGATCTCTGCTGCCCTCTACCGAGGTGCTTCCCCCAGGGTACCTTCTTGCGAGGCGGCTTCTCTTGGCACTATTTCTTTTTATCCTCTCTACTACATTCATTGTTTGCGAGTTGAGGATTCTTCTGTTGTGCCACCTTCTAATGATGCACCATCTTTTTTTGATGAGTCATCTTGTTCTCCTAATGCACCACCTTGTCCTTGCTCCCTTTGTGCTTATCCGCTTCCGCCTATTGAGCGCCCAGACGACTTCTTATCGTGATATCGTTGTTCATCAGCAATGGTAACATGCAATGGCAGAGGAGCCTGCTGTCCTTAAGTGCACCAGCACGTGGGATCTTGTCCTTCTTCGTCCACGTGTATGTTCCATCACTTGTAAGTGGGTCTACAAAGACTTTGCTCTGATGGTTCTCTTGAGCCTACAAGGCTCGTCTTGTGGCATATGGCTCTCAGCAGCAGCGCGATTGCAACTATAACGAGATTTTTGCTCTTGTGGCTCACATGATCACTGTTTGTGCGTGGTCCATCTTTTAACTTTATTTATAGCTTGATGTAAATAAAACATTTCTTAATAGTGAGCTACGTGAAGAGGTGTACATGCAGCTACTGCTAGGATATTCTGTTAGTGAGGGTTTTTTGTTACTGAGGGCATTGTTTGTCATCTTCGTTGCTCTCTTTATGGGCTTAAGCATGCGCCTTATGTCTGGGTCGAGCTTTTTTCAATGGTCGCTTGTTTTGCGTTCATGATCTTGCGTTTTTTGTCCATGCTTTACCTCATGATTGTCCTTTATGTTGATGACATGATCATTGCTGGGGATGATTCTCAGTATACCACCTTTGTGAAGGCACGTCTCTGTGAGCTTATTGATTGGGGTACTTTTTGGGTCCTTTTCTTTACTAACTTGGGATCAAGGTTTCTTTTACACCTTCTTCGTGTCACAAGAGATGTATATACAATATCTTCTTGGTTCTGCTTCTTTCACTGATCAATGCATTGCTGAGACTCGTGGAACTCAATGTTCGCATTTTGCCCATTGATGGTGAACCACTTAAGGACCCTACTCGCTATTATCATCTTGTTGGGAGTTTTGTTTATCTTGGTGTCCTTGGTGTCAACTCATCCTGCTACTTTATATCCAGTGCGTATCCTGAGTCAGTTCGTCTCTGCTCCCACTCAACTCTACTGTAGCCCCTTTTCTGTGTCCTGTGATATCTTCGTGAGACTATTACTCACCGTCTTTTCAGCTTTGGGTATATTTTGATGCGACATGGGCTAGTGGTTACTCCGATCATCGGTCTTTTTCTGCCTACTGTGTTTTCCTTGGTGGTCCTCTCACTTCTTGGAGGATTAATAAATAGACAACAATTTCTCGTTCGAGTGCAGAGGCTGAGTTATGAGCTATGATTCTTTTGACAACAGAGGTTACTTGGCTATGACTGTTATTTAAGGATTTTGTGTTTTTGTTTCTACATCGACTCCTCTTTTGTCTAATAGCACATGTGCTATTAGCATTGCTTGAGACCTAGTGAAGCATGAGTTCATCAAGCATATCAGTGTTGATTCTTCTCATATGCGGTCAAAGGTGCAAGATCACGTTGCTATTCTTCAGTATGTGCCTTCTAAGCTTCAGTTGGTAGACTTCTTCACGAAGACACTGTCGAGGATCTCATATCTTTTCTCTCTCTAAACTTACTGTTGTTGATCCACTATAGGTTTGAGGGGGTGTTAGAGAGTTGTATTGTATCAGGAGTACATCCATATTAAGAATATCTTTGACGTACCTGTACTATATATGTTGGTCCATTGGCCTGGAACAATAGACAAGTTGCCTTCCATCTTAAAACTTTTTAGGACAATTCTATCTAATCCAAGTAATGCCTTCGATTATTGTTTCACTTCTGGACATCTTGATTTACTGTACGTCTGTACTTTGCTCATGTAGGTCCAACTGTTGATATACTTCATGCTCAAATACGCGATGGAGATTTTACTTTCTGAGTCAAGTGTTATTACCAATCACTATTTCAACTGGACTACAAGCGCAGTGGCAGTATTTCTAGCGATTCTTGGTTTGACAGTACTTCCTATTAATGCCCTTGTTGGGACATACATCAGCAACATGTTTGAGGACAGGTTTGTGAATCTCATGCTTCTGAGCCCTTATCATTTTTGTATTACCATAGGTCCAGAGGACATTCTTAGCATCTTGGTCTCCTCTCGAAAACAATTTAATGCCACTTGTTATGTAGACTGTACAACTCAGATATGGACCTCCACTCCTTACCAAAGTTATTAATGTTTTGGCAGGCAACTCTTGATGGCTTCTCAAATTACGTTGCTAGTAGGCATTATTTTCAGCTTCAAAGTCACAAATACATACTCTGTCATCCAGTATGTCAGCTCAGCGCTCGTTACTTTTGTGTCTGCTGAAGTTCTTGAAGGTAAAGGAATCCATTTTTTAATCTGAAAGAGCATTCCAATATTTCATAGCATCATTGGGGATCCGTACCACAAGGAAAATACTATTATCATTGGAGGCATAGAGGATTCATGTATCCAACTAGGAAAACCTTGCTGCTGCGTTCTACTTTATACGTAGTACTCTCTTCCTGCTAAACTACACACACACACAAGCTTCTGGGCAAATTTGTTGGTGATGTATCATATATGTATCTGGTATTGAGAAGTGTGTCTAAATTTCACTGTAATATGCAGGCGTGAACCTCTCCCTCCTATCGAGCATGATGTCTTCGCGCCTCTCGCGTGGCACGTACAACGGCGGACTCCTCTCGACAGAGGCGGGGACCCTGGCGAGGGTGGTCGCTGACTGCACGATCACTGCGGCAGGGTACCTGGGCATCGGGAGTCTCCTCAACATCACCCTGCTGCCGTCCCTGGTGATCTGCGCAGCGTCGATCGCGTGCACCTTCTTGACCTACAACTCGCTCTTCTGACGGAAACAAGGACTAGACCGTCTGCTCTTACGATCAGTTCCACATTGGGAACCTAGCTAGCTGCTGGTAGACTCTGAATCTGTGGTTGCCCGAAGGTACGGACAATCGTATATGTTGCTCGATTTGATTGGTGTAAATGTGATCATCGAAACTGAATCAGGGCCTTCTTCCCCTGTAAAATTTTGATCGGTTTTGATCTGCGATTTACCAGCAGTTTAACGAAACATTTCCGTTAGCTGATCAATGTATGGTTGCCGGACACATGTACACAACAATATCGAGGGAGATACTATCTTGGTCGGGGAACAGGATAAAGTTGCAGGGTCGAAGGAATCGCGGGGAAAGGATATCCATGGTACAAATCTCGCGCAAAAGTTGCAGTGCGCCTCGGTATCTATCTCGATCGATCACCCTCGCGGCCATATGCCGTCTAGTTTGATTCGTGGACGAATGCTATGTCGAGCGATAGTGGACTACCTAGGTCGCACTATGAGAGGCAGGCGAAGACGGAGAAGATCGAGGCAAGAGGAGCCTGTGGAATTCAAGTACTATATATTTTGGAGAGATTATGCGAGACAATAGTAGGCAGCTCTCCTCTGGCAGGTGAAGGGTGTGGCTGGGTCGTTAAGAGCTTGCATAATTGCATGTATGGCAAGTACTCCTCTTTGAATGCATGCAGGTTATATATACCTAGCCAGCTAGAACAGGTAGTCATGCATGAAATGATGGCCTTCCCTTCCACATGTTACGTACGTGGCCAGTTGCAGTGTTTGGCTGTTTACCATGCATGCATGTACCCTAGCTAGCGCATTTTTGTTGTCTAGGTAAAACGCTGTCTTGCATGGACAAAAGTAATTTTTCCATGGATCTTCGATTGAGATGCGGCATCATGTCGCCGCTAAGCCCGGGCAGTTGCCGGGGCTAGAGAGATGGCTCCTCCGCCCATGCATGTACCATCATGCTTCATGCATAAACGCATACTGAGATGCATGCATTGGCCTAACTAGCTATTGCTCGATTGGCCTTTGAGTTCAACGGACGGCCTGCCAAGGGAGAGTTGCGAATGTCTTTAGCTCGAAACCTGGATCGATCGAGCAGCACAGCGAGTATATGTACGGACGGCCTGTCACGCGTACATGCATTCCTGTATATGTACTCCGTCGGTATATGTGCGAATGTATTTAGCTCGAAACCTGGATTGAGCTCGATTGGCCTTGAGTACATATGGAATGCATGTACGTACAGATCACAGCCTGATCGTAGGTGAACTACTCTTGCTAGCTTGTATACATAATCTTGCTGCTTTTGTACTGGAGGAGCTATCTAGCTAGCTAGCCTCAGAAGTGTTTTGACCAGTTCTATTCCCTGTTCAACGTTCCGCCTAAAGTCTCAAACGATCGGACGCCCGAGCCCTCGCTCCCACCACTGCCCCATGCATCCGCACCGCCTACTCGGGAGATGATGCGGTGACCGAGGCGTGCGTGCGCGCCATCTCCTGTTCTCCTCCACCTCCTCCTCCTCCTCCCCTCTCGTCTCGCCATGCATGCACGCCCCGCTAGTGCCGCCTCTTCACGGCAACGCGTAGGCAACCACCTGAGGAAGTGGGGCTTCTCAGCGCAGCTCTCTCCTTGGTTGACGCAGGGGCGGCGGTGCTGACAGGAGATCCAGGACGCTTATGTAAGGGGGAGAAGATAATTTGGGGGGCCTTTTGAGTGGTTATTGCATGTTGCATCACCTCTTCTCTTTTCTTGCAAACCTTTTTCCATATTCATTTGTCGCGGAAGCATCTTCTGATTTCTTGCATGTCTTTTTGGCACATGTCAATTTCACTCTTGCACCAAGGAGCAACATGGATTGCAACATCGATTTCTTTGTTTAACATTCATAATGTTTCATTATGTTGCATGCTGGATTTTTATTGTTGTTGTTGTAGGTGCCTCGTGATTTATTTTAGGTGTATAATTTTGGTCGTAGTAGCGCTGTCATGATTCCATTTGTTGTTCGGGATAGGAATTTGTTCCACAAGCACCATAATTTTGTTGTACTGCACATTTTTTGTTGTTGCGACAACTAGAATATATCAGTATCGGAGCTTAGTTAGGGGCGGGGCCTGGCCCACCCTGGCCCCTGCTTGTAATTGAAATTACACTATTAAGTATCATATGTTCCAACTTTTACACAATCTAGAGTGGGTTGGAAAGTGCTCATTAGGATTTTATAGCACAGTTTGCTAGATTGGCCTCCTCTGCAATATGGTTCAAGCTCTGCCACTGACAGCGATGCGCTTAAGTGGCGTCTGATCCTAGGATCCAATAATCCGACGTCTTGTGTCACGGTTGTACGATTTCCAGTGAAGGTTCAGATTTCATCCATCACGCGTACATGCATTCCTGTATATGTACTCCGTCGGTGTCAGCCAATTAGTGGCGCAGCACGGTCTCAACGGTACACTACCCCTTGACGTACCCGAGCATGTGTCAAGCAGATCTCCGGGCGTGCGTGTCAGCGTGTGCGTGGTCTCAAGCCTACATATTGTTTGTCTTGCATGCGGCTGAATGATTCTCGAGAGGTTGCTCATGTATATCGGGGTGCCCCGCTAGCTGTGGGTTCGGCGCCTCGGCGGTGATCGATGGGCTGCTGGATTGGACGGTCGGTGGCCGATCCCCCTGTGCTTTGCCCCATCTCTACCTCTTTCACTCTATCCCGGCCTGTTCCATGTCTGGTCCCTTTGGCTGCGTGCAGCCGCCGCAGGGACCGGCTCGTTGCGTGTTGATGACTGCAGCGAGCATATGACATCCTAGGCTCGTCGTGCATCTTCTTATAAGGTCCCGACTTCGATTCCCACCCCTCGTTTGGCCGTAACTTCAGCAAGATCAGCACCATCATCTTTAGCTACAGACCGTTCCCGATCTTCATCCGCGTGCAGTCTATGCTTCTCGAGGAGAACGAGAAAGACACCAGTGCCTCAGAACAACGCCGCCTATGCCCTCTACTTGTAGAATGACATTAAAAGGAGTTAGGGAAATCACTCTTGCTCAAACCAAAGAAGGCAACCATCTCGAATAAATTCGTGCTGCACAAAAGCTAGAGGACTTGCAATCTCGACATTGAGTTCAAAGAGCTCACGATACAAGAGGCTTTTCAAACCCATCATGCCGCTCTCGGTATTGGTAACAACTTCGATAACTTTGTTATTGAAAGTGCATGGAGGTTGCTTAAGTGGGTTTTGGTGATTATTGATGAACTATTAAGGGAATAATATGTTTGTCAAGTGAATGAATGTTAGGTTTTGGCTCAAGCATCGATCACATGAAACAAATCATAAAATACAGGATCACGAATACTTTGCCTAAGGCACCTCACATGCTCTTGTTTCTCTTTATTTCTTCTCACAAATCTTGTGTTCATTGTGTTTGATCTTTACAACCTGCCCTCTTTATATATGTGCAAAATCTCAGACAAACTAAATAAAAATAGGAGTCATAATCCTACTTCTAATCCCTCTTCTAATCCAACTAGGACTCGAACAAGTTTTGATTATTCCATCAATCACCCTCTAATCTAAACTTGTCGTCTCGTCGACTCGACCTAACGCATGATCTGGACTCACTAGTACAGAAATCCATATCCGAGGCGGTTAAAATAGCACATCCGAGGCGGTTATCGCAACCGCCTCCACGGAGTGGTTGCGGATATGGGGGCATGCATCGGAGGCGGTCACGCAAGCGCTTCGGATATGAGCTTATCCGAGGTGGTTCTATTGGCTGAACCGCCTCGGATAAGGCCTTATCGGAGGCGGTTAAAATTTACCAACCGCCTTGGATAAGGACTTATCGAAGGCGGTTACGTTTCACCGACCGCCTCGGATAATGTCTTATCGGAGGCGGTGAAGATAATATAACCGCCTCCGATAACTCCTTATCTGAGGCGGTTGGTGAAGTGTAACCGCCTCCGATTAGTCCTTATCCGAGGCGGTTGAGATAGAACATCCGAGGCGGTTCTTTATTTCCAACCGCCTCGGATATGTTTTTGAACAGGCATTATTTTGCCTAATTTACTATCCTCCCTGAAAAAGCAAATAGTTCATATACAAGATATATCCAAATCACAGCACGCACAACAGATTTATATAGCACACTTCAATTATTTCGCATCAACCACAAGACATAAACTACAAACATTCACATACATACGCATACAAATGATATTACAAAACTTGTTCACTTGAGACATGTACTCAATTAACAGCGGAGATATTGATCAAATTCAAAAAACTTGTTCACTTAAGTTCTTCACATGAATAGAACCACTCGACGAAGCTTCCATGCACGATATCTGTTGATAAAGAAGTTTCATTTGTAAAAGAGTGATATTCACAAGAAAAAGTTATAGTTATGTCAAACTCACTTACACGTTTGCAGTGAGAGGAAAAATGAACAAGACATTTAGAAACATCAAGTGCACTTGTCATTTTAACCACAAGTTGGATAGATAACTACAAACTTTGCAACTTTGCAACCAATGAAGTAATTAATGACCTAACTAGAAACCTAAGTAATGATCTAACTAGTCGCAATCCTAAGTTCCTAGCTTGCCGCCGAGGAACCGAAGCGTCCTTGGGGACTAATGACCTCGTTGTTTAGGAAGCTAGCGATGTGCGACCAAATCTGGGCCATGTCCATATCTTCCAACTATTTGATTGCCATGGTTTGCGCCGCTCCCTGAAAACATGAGGCTTACACTCAAGGCGAATAGCATGATTAAACACTAGACATTAGTTAGTGGTGATGGTTTCGTACCGCTAGATCTCCGTACTTTGGGTTGCTGCAAAGGGCTAGCATGTGGAAACACACGTAATACCCACAGACGTCGGTCCCTTCGGGCTGCTGCCGGCACTACAAAAGGGATATCGATTAGGTATAGAGGGCAGAAGTATGATGGCATTAGTTCGAGGAGTGAAGGACATTACGGAATACGTTAAACTTTGAGTCATGACGTAACTCGACGGCCACTCCTTCCTTGACCTCCTTGTGCCTCCCTCCTTGTTTGACGTACGTGTCAAATGCTCTAGGTGATTCAAAACAATTAGCATCGAACTGTCGTTTTCTTTGTGAAGAAGAAAGAATAGGCATGGACGAAGTCGAAAGTTTTGGTACTCACTCGTCGAGTAGACGCATGATGTCCACGTACCCTTGCTTGCGCGCGTCAATGCTACGCCTCATGGAATCAAGGTACCATACCTTATTCCACTTCGGCACGATCACGAAGAGGATCCAATGGCCCCTGGTTATACGATACGAAGTTATTACATGTTTAGCCGTCGAACCATGAGAATTTGCAAAGGATGTGGCTTACCCGATGTTATAGGCAACCTGGATGTAATCACGTGCGGAGTACTCATGGAGTAAATGCACGACGTAATCCCGCACCATGTTCTTATTTGACGCGATGCATTGGGCTGAGATCAAATGTGGGTCACCGAACCCCACAGAGTTCTTAGTCTTTCTTCTTTCGCTAAAATCAATCATGTATCTGAGTATAGGAGAAGAACGACTTATATTGCAGGCACTTAGCGGTGATAAAACAAATAGGTGTTGTGTTGTAAGGACTTACAGCGTGAAGCATCTCATGAGACTGGCGTCCAGCTCACGGAAGTGCATCATGTTGAAGATGTCCGAGAAATCCACGGGAAACATATACCCTTGGCGATGCTTGAAATGCTCCTCCTTGAAGCAGACTACGACGCCGACTCTTGTATCTGGGAACGGCCTATTCGACATATCGAGATAATGGTCATGAAGCGTCCGGCAAGCTACGCCCAGGTTCACGTCAGTGTCAACCATAGGTTGTCCCGCCACGTGCTGGCGAGCTAGCTCCGCTAAAGGATACTCAACATCATTCACCTGTTTTGAAGCAGACTTCTTGGCTTTCTATACTTTCAGCTTGGATGTGGCCCCTTGACTCTTCGTTGGAACACGGCTTGGCCGTGAGCTCTCCACTAGTGGTAGTGCCAAGAGTTGAGGGGGTAGCGAACAACGTGGAAGCTCGACATGTGGCAGGCTCGACATAGGCTGAGGAAGGACGAGCTGCCTCGAAACCTCCGGTGGAGATCGAGCAACCACCGGTGAAAACTTGAGCATCCCTTGATCCGGCGAGTATGGAGGAACAGACGGTGCGCTCGGTGCTGATTCGAGGACTATGTCCTTCTTCGGCCACTGGACGAACGACCCGACCATGTCGCTTAGCAACTGCATCTCATTAGATTCTCGCGCGTTCGGCAAGGGACAGTTAGCGAAGGTCTGGTTGATTGACTCGACCTGCACTCGCGTGAAGCCTGGCGTTAACGGGACACCGTGTATCACCGTTCCAGGAGCAGATGGCCAGACCTGACCGTACGCGGCGTCCATCGAGAAGTTCGTCATAGCGAACTGTATCTGCATCTTGCACCGCGTCGGACCCCCAATCTGGTCGACGGGAGAACAATCCTCCGCACCCGAGGCGCAGCTACTGCGGCGGGCACCCGGGCTAATTGCGACTGGCGCCCTGTCCTGCAGGTACTGTGCTGAAAGCCTCTCCTCCATTGCCCTCATTCTCTCCTCAAACTGCGCCTCAAGGGACGACTGTATCTCCGCTTTCATCTGCTCGGCTCTTGCTCGCTTCCTCTGTCGACGTGCCTCCTGCGTGTCCCCGGTGAAGGCTTTACTCCATGTTGCGAGATTACCGAAACCCCTGGTGCGTCCATAGGACTCTCTCTGATAGACCTCCTCGTCTTCAGGGTTTCTCCAGACGTGTTGACCATGAGGATCCACCTTCGTCCTCGCCCTGCACCAGTCCCGGATTCGGCTGTCGCTAAAATCCGAGAACACCGGCTGCTGCCTGTGCTTCTCCGCTTCCTCGTCCTCCTTCGCCCACTTCTTCTTAGCACTGACGTACCCTAAGGTGCCGAGAAAATGCGGGTGCTTGTTCCTCCTGGCTAGCTCTTGCCCTTCTGGCTATCTGCCTGGAACTCTTCGGACGACTTCAGGGCGCAGAACTCCGCCCAATCTTCTTCGGAGACATCCGGGTATGCTTGGCAAGGTGACTTCTCTTGCTTCAGATAGTCTCTCACCAGTCTGTGCTTGAAATTCCTCCAGCACTTCCCAGCCGTCAATATGGTAGCTCGGTAGAATTCAGCTTCGACCTCTTTCGGGTACATGAAGGAGCCCTTCACTTCCTCAAACAGGGATCTCTGCTCCTCCCGTGTCAGCTCACCCCAATCGGTGAGGGTGATCCTAACCCTAGAACGGGCGACCACCCTGCATAATGTCCTCCACTTCTTCCGGGTTTCTTCCGGCTCAGGAACTCCGGTCACCGGATCCAAGCTTTGAACTACCCATCTGCCCTTCGGCCGACCCGATGGCTTCCTTGGTTTGCGAGAAGCCTTTCCTGACGATGTCGATGGTCTTGGCGACCCCGATGGCGATACCGTAGTGGGAGGACGACGGGGAGTTCGTCTCCATTCTAGTAGCATCAGCATAACCAATTCAACATGACAAAAACGGAAAGGCACATGATTGCTTGACTACCACATGGCATATATATAAGGCTAACATGCTATTGCGAGAATCAACAGAACCACATATTCCTAACATTATTCTAGGAACCAGCTACTCCTCGTGCTTCTCGCTTTGCGGTGCTATCAACTTGCAAATCCCTCCTACGAGTATATGTTTGAAATGTATGAATTTCACACAAAAATCTAGAGCAATTTCGTGCGAAATTGATTGATTCACACAGAAATTAGGATGACTCGGATGCCAATCATATCCCAACTATTTCAGCAAACATCACGAGCAAATCCTTTTCTCTTCCCGTATAGAAAAGGACTTTCCTCTACCGAGAAAACCATGCGACTTATGAACTACAGATTGCTTGACAAAAATGAAACAAGAATAGGAACCACGAGGTGTTCCATATGGTTTTCTAGTTGCTACCAAAAGGTGTAAAAGTACTTCGTATCTAAGCATATCACAACGCTATCTTCTACCATCCATAAATCACATAACTCTACTTAATACAAACTAGGCAAAAACAAGAGAAACAGTGACACTAAAAGGCATATTCCAGGCCAAAAATACCATTGTAAAATTTGGGCTGCGACTCATACCTTGCGGTTCTAGGAGGAGGAGAGGCCGGCGGTGGTCAGGGAGGAGGCGGCGGTGGTCGGGGAGGAGGCAGCCGGTACTGGCTGGGAAGGAGCTCGGGAAAGCCACCGGTAGGGTGAAAGATCATCTAGGCCCTAATATGGTTTTGATGGTTAATGGCAACCTAAACTGGAATCTAATGTTTACATTGAGTGTAAGCAGAATCTGTAGGTTCCATGAAGAAAGGTTATCCAGAGAAGGATGGCCACCAAAAAGGGTACAAGGTGGTTTCAAGGACAAAGAGATGGCTGTGCTAGGCAGCTGTGCTATAGCTGAGAAGAAGCCGGTGCTGTGCAGGGAGCTGCAAGCAGGGTGATGGTGGCTTGATGCGTCAAGGGCCGTGACTTCAGTTGGTGGCAGGTAAAGCCTAGATTTGCTAGTTTCTTTGAGTCCACAGGAATCACCCGTACTATCAACAGGGATGAAACAGTAACAGTTGTCTAAGGGAACTTTGCTCATTGCTCAGAGTGTTGGTCAAGGGGATTGGTGCTTTGAGGCCAATTGCCCTGTGTCAATAGCTTTGCACAAAAGTATGTAGCTGTTTTGTGTTAGTGCTCTGCAGCACTAACAGTGAAAACCCTAGAGCTTTAGGCACCTGTGTGACACAGCTGTGTCACAGGTGGTCTTCCGCTCTATGACTCAGGTACATCTCTGTACCAGGGGAGAGCTTGAAAATGCTAAGGTACCTGCACTGCGATAGGCGGTCTGATGTGTCAGAAGTCTGTCGGAGGTTCTCTCCTTATAGGTATTAGAATTTGAAGTATGCTGAGGGCATGTCATGTGCCAGGACCGGGCTGAGTAGTGTGGCTATCAGCTAAGGGTTCACCTGTGTGTGCCGCCGGTGACACAGGTGTCCGTCTGCCTGAGCCGGGTACAGTTGGGCGTAGTGTGTAGCTGTGTCACCGGTGGCTGACACCGGTGGCTCACTTAATCCTACGTGGCAACAGGGTAACGGTCAGGTGCCTGAGGACCCTATATATAGGGAACCAGGGGAGGACTCTGTCCTCAACCTTGCTCAAATCAGTGATTCACATACGACCGTTGCAAAGCCTCCAACCACTCCACAAGAGCCAAGAGCCTAAGGGTTAGTTCGAGTGGGTTTGTGAGCTAGAGCACGAGCAAAGGTTCCTCCAAGAGATTGCTGCTGCGTCATCTGTTACTCTTGGAGTTTGTCTACTCCTAGACGGGTGTAGGAGTTGCTGGTATCACCCAAGCTTGTGTGGGCTGAACCAGTAGTTTGTGAAGGTGTTCTGAGGTCTACCTGCTGCAAGGCAAAAGGATCTCCACAAGCAAAAGGAAGAGTCCTGAAGGATCAGGTACTCGGAGAAGAAGCACGTTTTAGTGCTGGCCAGCTCTTAGGAGTGGTCTCTCCAACGGAGACGTACCTTCTCTGCAAAGAGTTGGGAACTTCGATGAAAAACCCCTGAGTCTCCTTTACTTCCTTGTATTGCATGCTTATCTGTTTATCTTTGCTTGCTTGTGTCTCTTAGACTTGATCTGCTAAGTTTACCTTTTCACCTGTGCTAGATT